>JANJGN010000029.1:28587831-28802041 GCA_026770705.1 Isurus oxyrinchus
GGGGAGATGGGGGGAGGGGGAGGGGAGATGGGGGAGGGGAGGGAGAGTGAGGGGGAGGGGGATGGAATGGGGAGGGGGGAGGAGTGGGAGGAGGGGTAGGATGAGGGATGATGGGGGAGGGGAGGAATGAGGGGAGGGGGAGGATGAGGGGGGAAGATGAGGGGGGGAGGGAGAGAGGAGGGGGCTTTGCCTCATCGTGACCGAATTGTTGGTGTGTCTGTCTCTCTATTGGGGCGGTCCAGCCTCCCACCCTCCCTCAGCGATCAGGCGGTGTGAGTCGGGGCTGATTTCTACAGCAGCCTGGCGGTAATAATCCTGTATTTGCCTCCCCCTGTCAGACTGGCTCCAGGGAATTCAGCACAAGAGTCCCACACACACAAAGATGACCGAGAGCAGCTGATGTGAAACAGACTCGGAAGAAACCCTCCAGCTCGGCTCCGACAGCGGGAAAGGCTGGAGGCACTTCCACAGCTCACAGAGGGAAAGTATCAGACGGAGCCGACACCAAGCAATACAACTGGGGAGAGAGGGAGGGAAACAGCGAGTGGGCGGCGAATGAAGTTGGCTTGTGAGCAGTGAGGAGCTGGCTGTGAGCAATCTGAGTGAGAGCTCCGGCTTGGTGACACGGTAAGAAATTCCTGCTTATTCTCGCCCGCTTTGTTGCTACCTGATTGGAAATTTCTCCCCGTTAACCGGTGCTGTGTGTTTTACTGAGAATCCAGTAGATCTCGCGGTGGTTTTTAATTCCGGATTATTTTAATTGAAAGCCGGGTTTATGTGGGAGGGTTACAGAAATGTGTAACGGATGGATTTAATGGCTGTGTAACATATATAAAACAAACAAGTTTGCAGCCCCTGTGGAGGTTAGTGCAATCCCGACCATTTACTGATTAAGTTCAAAGTTGGCCGCTGCTATATTTTTGTTATTTCAGTTAGTCCTCTAAACGATTTCTGTTCTTCCCAGCTTTGAGCTTTCTCCTGGTTCCTTGTCTTCCAGTTATTGTTGATTTCGACGGGACAGGGCTGTATCAGTTTTTCGCTGGACCAGGAGATGAGAGCTGAGCACTCTCTGATTGTCAGAAAACTGCCTGGGTGAGATGGAGATGAGGGGTAGATGGGGATTGAGGACATCATATTGCAACAAGCAAGGAATTTCGATGAGGATTAGCAAAGGGGCCAATGAAAGGGTGGAGTCTGGCAGAAAGGACTATGGAAGGAGTTAGTGCAAGCAAGGCATCCACACGGCGGGATAGCTCCTCCCCAGACTCAGGACCCCTCCTTAAACCTCTCTCCCTTTAAGACACTCCTTAAAATCTGTTCCTTGACCAATCTTTTGGTCATCTGTCCTAATATCTCCTTATAAAGGTTTGTTTGATAATTCCTCTGTGAGGCGCCTAGGGATGGATATTACATTAAAAGTACTACATAAAAGAAAGTTGTTGTTGGACATTTTAGTTGCAGCAGAAGTTGAGTCTTCCTGTAGGATCAGGAGTCCCAGCGCCTCAGGCAAAGCACCAGCTTGCTTTAGGGCTGCCCCTTTAACAAGGGACGGAACGAACAACCCTGGTCCAAGATAAAGGTTTGAGATGTCTTTTGAAGGTGGTGAAAGATGTGGTGAAGTGCACAGAGAATTGCAGAGAGAAGCGGGGTTAATTCCTGAAGGGTCTGCATTGATGATGCTGTAGCAAAGATGCATAGGAAAATGAGGTGGTAAAGAGACAGCAAACAGAAACTGCGGCAGGATGGAAGGGTACAAAGAATTCAGGATATTAAACCATCATGTTGTGGGAATGAGGCTGATGGAGATCAGCGAGAAGTCAGACATGTGATCAGCACGATAAATCAAAGTCTTAGAAAGATATGGAAAGATTCAGTACACAACACCAACATTGCTCCCATTCCAGCACACAACACCAACGCTGCTCCCATTCGGGTACACAACACCAACACTGCTCCCATTCGGGTACACAACACCAACACTGCTCCCATTCGGGTACACAACACCAACACTGCTCCCATTCGGGTACACAACACCAACACTGCTCCCATTCGGGTACACAACACCAACACTGCTCCCATTCGGGTACACGACACCAACACTGTTCCCATTCGGGTACACGACACCAACACTGTTCCCATTCGGGTACACGACACCAACACTAGCTCCCATTTGGGTACACGACACCAACAGTAGCTCCCATTTGGGTACACGACACCAACAGTAGCTCCCATTCGGGTACACGACACCAACAGTAGCTCCCATTCGGGTACACGACACCAACACTAGCTCCCATTCGGGTACACGACACCAACACTAGCTCCCATTCGGGTACACGACACCAACACTAGCTCCCATTCGGGTACACGACACCAACACTAGCTCCCATTCGGGTACACGACACCAACACTAGCTCCCATTCGGGTACACGACACCAACACTAGCTCCCATTCGGGTACACGACACCAACACTAGCTCCCATTCGGGTACACGACACCAACACTAGCTCCCATTCGGGTACACGACACCAACACTAGCTCCCATTCGGGTACACGACACCAACACTAGCTCCCATTCGGGTACACGACACCAACACTAGCTCCCATTCGGGTACACGACACCAACACTAGCTCCCATTCGGGTACACGACACTAACACCAGCTCCCATTCGGGTACACGACACCAACACCAGCTCCCATTCGGGTACACGACACCAACACCAGCTCCCATTCGGGTACACGACACCAACACCAGCTCCCATTCGGGTACACGACACCAACACCAGCTCCCATTCGGGCACACGACGCCAACACTAGCTCTCATTCCAGCACACGACACCAACACTAGCTCCCATTCGGGTACACTACACCAACACTGCTCCCATTCCAGCACACGATACCAACACTAGCTCCCATTCGGGTACACGACACCAACACTAGCTCCCATTCAGGTACACAACACCAACACTAGCTTCCATTCGGGTACACGACACCAATACTGCTCCCATTCCAGCACACGATACCAACACTAGCTCCCATTCAAGTACACAACACCAATTATGCTCCCATTCGGGTACATGACACCAACACTAGCTCCCATTCGGGTACATGACACCAACACTAGCTCCCATTCGGGTACACGACACCAACATTAGCTCCCATTCAGGTACACAACACCAACACTAGCTCCCATTCGGGTACACAACACCAACACTAGCTCCCATTCAGGTACACAACACCAACACCCGTCTCATTTGGGTACAAGTACCCTTAGTAATAGGGTGTGAAATCACTAGTAATATGGGGAGATTAACGGGGGAATGTTCCAGTGAGGGAGGGGGGATTTCCTGACCTAAACTCAGGCCGGAACTAGTTCTATGCACAAGGTGGAAGCAATTATTGAGTTTATTAAACAGGCCTGTCAGACTCAGAAAGAGTACTGTACTTAGATGGGAGGTGCCTTTCCTCACCTCCCCATCCCCCAGTATTTATATGGCCGGTCCAGTTCAGTTTCTGGTCAATGGTAACCCCCAGGGTGTTGATAATGATAGTACTTGAAATCATTTAAATCATAGCATTTTTATGAAGTGGTTTCTGGTCCAACTCTTGCTTGGAGGAATTCAGTGAATCAGGATTCACTGCATGAAAGGATAGTCTGTTCAAGAGGCCCACTATAGTCTGGGGTAAAAAAAAAACTCTTCCTGGTATCTAACCTGGATTTGGTCTTATACAGCTTCACAATGGGAGCCTTGGTCCTCTCTAATCCATTTAATTAGAACCTATTAACTTTGGAGATCATGTTCTAATGGTGTGAGCACACTTCTAATGTCTGACCCAAGATGAATTTTCGACAGTGTGGATTTAGAAAGTGTGAGAAGGCTGCTCGTCTGCAGGAGCTCTCACTGTAAGGGACGGTGCTGTGCTCGCTTGGTCTTGTTCATTAAGAGTCATTGATTTTCTATTTGGGACAGAAGTGCAGCTGCTTTTCCCATTTAATTAACTGGAGAATGATGAAAGCAGCTGCCGAGATCATCTAACGAGACAAAGTAGTGACCTTCCTGGTCCCTGTGGCTCAGTTTCATGTGATTTACTATAAAAATAAAATGACAGAACTGATTAACTACAAGGAATGACTGAACTGGCTGGGTCTCTGTTCTATAGAGAAGTCTGAGGTGTGATCTAACAAAGAGGAATTGAAAATGATGAAAGGGTTTGGTGGGGTAGACATGGAGGAGACACTTCCACTTGTGGAGAAATAGTCACTATTAAATCCAGCAGGGGAATTTAGAGAAACTTCTTTACCCAGAGAGTGGTGAGAATGTGGAACTCACTAGCACAGGTAATGGTTGAGACAAATAGCAGAGATGAATTTAAGGGGTAAACTGGATAAACACGAGGGAGAAAGGAATAGAAGGATAGGCGAATAGGCTGTGCTGAAATAAGGCTGGAAGAGGCTCATGTGGAGCATAAACACTGGACTGAATGACCTGCTTGTGTGTGGTAAACTGTAATTCACTATTACCTTCACAGCAGGTGCTTAGAAACTGCCTTCGTGAAAGCAATTATAAAATACAAGGCTCACAGCCTGCTAATTGATGAGCATCTCAAGAATTAGTGTTTCAAGTCATCCTTGATCCCAAGGCAACAGCTAAGAAGTGTTTCAAGTTATTTGCTTACACCCTGACACAGCCCCCAAGACTGGCACTGCAATATTAGTAATAGGGGTGCTGTCTCTGCTCCAGTGTAATCTGTCTGTCTGATCACTGTTAGCACGCTGCTTTTTAAGTATGATGTTAATCCAAAATAAATGGCAGCTACTGAGTCCACTGCACCCTCACAGAAAGCTTCTAAATCTGACAACTTTCAGTTTTATTTCTCACATCATCACGGGGATTCAAAATGACATCATTTTAGAGCCTGTAACTTGATTTAACGCATCACTCATTGTGATATTCTGATATATCCCACATGCCGCACTGTAACACTCTGATATACCCCACACCCCTCACTGTAACACTCTGATATACCCCGCACCCCTCATTGTAACACTCTGATATACCCCACACCCCTCACTGTAACACTCTGATATACCCCGCACCCCTCATTGTAACACTCTGATATACCCCGCACCCCTCATTGTAACACTCTGATATACCCCTCACCCCTCACTGTAACACTCTGATATACCCCACACCACTCACTGTAACACTCTGATATACCCCGCACCCCTCATTGTAACACTCTGATATACCCCGCACCCCTCATTGTAACACTCTGATATACCCCACACCCCTCATTGTAACACTCTGATATACCCCGCACCCCTCATTGTAACACTCTGATATACCCCACACCCCTCACTGTAACACTCTGATATATACCGCACCCCTCACCCCTCACTGTAACACTCTGATATACCTCACACCCCTCACTGTAACACTGATATACCTCACACCCCTCACTGTAACACTCTGATATATCCCGCACCCCTCATCCCTCACTGTAACACTCTGATATACCTCACACCCCTCACAGTAACACTCTGATATACCTCACACCCCTCACAGTAACAATCTGATCTACCTCACACCCCTCACAACAACACTCTGATATACCTCATACCCCTCACAACAACACTCTGATATACCTCACAACAACACTCTGATATACCTCACAACAACACTCTGATATACCTCACAACAACACTCTGATATACCTCACAACAACATTCTGATATACCCCACACCGCTCACAACAACACTCTGATACATCCCGCACCCCCCACCTCTCACTGTAACACTCTGATATACCCCACACCCCTCACTGTAAAACTCTGATATATCCCACACCCCTCACAGTAACACGCTGATATACCTCACACCCCTCACAACAACACTCTGATATATCCCACACCCCTCACCCCTCACTGCAACACTCTGATATACCCCAAACCCCTCGCTGTAACACTCTGATATACCCCACACCCCTCACTGTAACACTCTGATATATCCCACACCCCTCACAGTAACACTCTGATATACCCCGCACCCTTCATTATAACACTCTGATATACCCCACACCCCTCACTGTAACACACTGATATATCCCGCACCCCTCACCCCTCACTGCAACACTCTGATATACCCCAAACCCCTCGCTGTAACACTCTGATATACCCCACACCCCTCACTGTAACACTCTGATATACCCTGCACCTCTCATTGTAACACTCTGATATACCCCGCACCCTTCATTATAACACTCTGATATACCCCACACCCCTCACTGTAACACTCTGATATACCTCACACCCCTCACTGTAACACTCTGATATATCCCATACCCCTCACTGTAACACTCTGATATACCTCACACCCCTCACTGTAACACTCTGATATACCACACACCCCTCACTGTAAAAATCTGATATACCCCGCAATCCTCACTTTAACACTCTGATGTACCCCACACACCTCACTGTAACACTCTGATATACCCCACACCCCTCACTGTAACACTCTGATATACACCACACCCCTCACTGTAACACTCTGATATACCTCACACCCCTCACTGTAACACTCTGATATATCCCGCACCCCTCACAGTAACACTCTGATATACCCCGCACCCCTCACTGTAACACTCTGATGTACCCCACACACCTCACTGTAACACTCTGATATACCCCACACCCCTCACTGTAACACTCTGATATACACCACACCCCTCACTGTAACACTCTGATATACCCCACACCCCTCACTAACACTCTGATATACCTCACACCCCTCACTGTAACACTGTAATATACCCCACACCCTCAATGTAACACTCTGACATATCCCGCACCCCTCACTGTAACACTCTGATATACCCCAAACCCCTCGCTGTAACACTCTGATATACCCCACACCCCTCACTGTAACACACTGATATACCCCGCAACCCTCATTGTAACACCCTGATATACCTCACACCCCTCATTGTAACACTCTGATATACGCCACACTCCTCAAAGTAACACTCTGATATATCCCGCACACTTCACCCCTCAATGTAACACTCTGATATACCCCACACCGCTCACTGTAACACTCTGATATATCCCGCACCCCTCACTGTAACATTCTGATATACCTCACACCCCTCAATGTAACACTCTGATATAACCCACACCCCTCACTGTAACACTCTGATATACCGCACACCCCTCACTGTAACACTCTGACATACCCCACACCACTCATTGTAACACTGTGATATACCTCACACCCCTCACAACAACACTCTGATATATCTCACACCCCTCACAACAACACTCTGATATACCTCACACCCCTCACAACAACACTCTGATATACCTCACACCCCTCACAACAACACTCTGATATACCTCACACCCCTCACAACAACACTCTGATATACCTCACACCCCTCACAACACTGATATACCTCACACCCCTCACAACAACACTCTGATATACCTCACACCCCTCACAACAACACTCTGATATACTCCACACCCCTCACTGTAACACTCTGATATACCCCTCACCCCTCACTGTAACACTCTGATATACCCCTCACAGTAACACTCTGATATACCCCTCACCCCTTACTGTAACACTCTGATATATCCCGCACCCCTGACCCCTCACTGTAACACTCTGATATACCCCACACCGCTCACTGTAACACTCTGATATACCCCACACCCCTCACTGTAACACTCTGATATACCCCGCACTCCTCACTGTAACACTCTGATATATCCTGCACCCCTCACCCCTCACTGTAACACTCTGATATACCTCACACCCCTCACTGTAACACTCTGATATACCTCACACCCCTCATTGTAACACTCTGATATACCTCACACCCCTCATTGTAACACTCTGATATATCCCACACCCCTCACTGTAACACTTTGATATACCTCACACCCCTCACCGTAGCACTCTGATATACCTCACACCCCTCACCGTAGCACTCTGATATACCGCACACCCCTCACTGTAACACTCTGATATACCCCGCAATCCTCACTTTGACACTCTGATATATCCTGCGCCCCTCACTGTAACACTCTGATATACCCCACACCCCTGACTGTAACACTGTAATATACCTCACACCCCTCACTGTAACACTGTAATATACCCCACACCCTCACTGTAACACTCTGACATATCCCACGCCCTCACTGTAACACTCTGATATATCCCGCACCCCTCACTGTAACTCTGATATATTCCGCACCCCTAACTGTAACACTCTGAAATATCCCGCACCCCTCATTGTAACACGCTGATATACCCCGCACCCCTCACTATAACACCCTAATATACCCCACACCCCTCATTGTAACCACCCTGATATACCCCACACCCCTCACACCAACACTCTGATATACCCCACACCCCTCACACCAACACTCTGATATACCTCACACCCCTCACAACAACACTCTGCTATATCCCGCACCCCTCACCACTCAATGTAACACTCTGATATACACCACACCCGTCACTGTAACACTCTGATATACCCCACACCCCTCACTGTTACACTCTGATATACCCCATACCACTCACAGTAACACTCTGATATTCCCCGCACTCCTCACTGTACCACTCTGATATACCCGACACCCCTCACAATAACACTCTGATATACCTCACAACAACACTCTGATATACTCCACACACCTCACAACACTCTGATATATCCTGCACCCCTCACCCCTCACTGTAACACTCTGATATACCGCAAACCCCTCACTGCAACACTCTGATATACCCCAAACCCCTCACTGTAACACTCTGATATACCTCACATCCCTCACTGTAACACTCTGATATATCCCGCTCCCCTGACCCCTCACTGTAACACTGTGATATACCCCGCACCCCTCATTGTAACCACTCTGATATACACTACACCCCTCACTGTAACACTCTGATATGCCCCACACCCCTCACTGTAACACTCTGATATACCTCACATCCCTCACTGTAACACTCTGATATACCTCATACCCCTCACAACAACACTCTGATATACCTCACACCCCTCACAACAACACTCTGATATACCCCACACCCCTCACTGTAACACTCTGATATATCCCGCACCCCTCACCCCTCACTGTAACACTGTGATATACCCCACACCCCTCACTGTAACACTCTGATATACCCCACACCCCTCACTGTAACACTGATATACCCCGCACTCCTCACTGTAACACTGATATATCCCACACCCCTTACCCCTCACTGTAACACTCTGATATACCTCACACCCCTCACCGTAACACTCTGATATACCCCGCCCCCCTCATTGTAACACTCTGATATATCCCGCACCCCTCACTGTAACACTCTGATATATCCCGCACCCCTCACCCCTCACTGTAACACTCTGATATACCCCACACCCCTCACTGTAACACTCTGATATACCTCACACCCCTCACTGTAACACTCTGATATACCCCACACTCCTCACTGTAACACTCTGATATACCCCATACCACTCACAGTAACACTCTGATATACCCCGCACCCCTCATTGTGACCACTCTGATATACACTACTCCCCTCACTGTAACACTCTGATATACCCCACACCCCTCACTGTAACACTCTGATATACCCCATACCACTCACAGTAACACTCTGATATTCCCCGCACTCCTCACTGTACCACTCTGATATACCCGACACCCCTCACAATAACACTCTGATATACCTCACAACAACACTCTGATATACTCCACACACGTCACAACACTCTGATATATCCTGCACCCCTCACCCCTCACAACACTCTGATATACCGCAAACCCCTCACTGCAACACTCTGATATACCGCAAACCCCTCACTGCAACACTCTGATATACCCCAAACCCCTCACTGTAACACTCTGATATACCTCACATCCCTCACTGTAACACTCTGATATACCTCACACCCCTCACAACAACACTCTGATATATCTCACACCCCTCACAACAACACTCTGATATACCCCACACCCCTCACTGTAACACTCTGATATATCCCTCACCCCTCACTGTAACACTCTGATATATCCCGCTCCCCTGACCCCTCACTGTAACACTGTGATATACCCCGCACCCCTCATTGTAACCACTCTGATATACACTACACCCCTCACTGTAACACTCTGATATGCCCCACACCCCTCACTGTAACACTCTGATATACCTCACATCCCTCACTGTAACACTCTGATATACCTCATACCCCTCACAACAACACTCTGATATACCTCACACCCCTCACAACAACACTCTGATATACCCCACACCCCTCACTGTAACTCTGATATATCCCGCACCCCTCACTGTAACTCTGATATATCCCGCACCCCTCACTGTAACTCTGATATATTCCGCACCCCTAACTGTAACACTCTGAAATACCCCGCACCCCTCATTGTAACACGCTGATATACCCCGCACCCCTCACTATAACACCCTAATATACCCCACACCCCTCATTGTAACCACCCTGATATACCCCACACCCCTCACACCAACACTCTGATATACCTCACACCCCTCACAACAACACTCTGCTATATCCCGCACCCCTCACCACTCACTGTAACACTCTGATATACACCACACCCGTCACTGTAACACTCTGATATACCCCACACCCCTCACTGTTACACTCTGATATACCCCATACCACTCACAGTAACACTCTGATATTCCCCGCACTCCTCACTGTACCACTCTGATATACCCGACACCCCTCACAATAACACTCTGATATACCTCACAACAACACTCTGATATACTCCACACACCTCACAACACTCTGATATATCCTGCACCCCTCACCCCTCACTGCAACACTCTGATATACCGCAAACCCCTCACTGCAACACTCTGATATACCGCAAACCCCTCACTGCAACACTCTGATATACCCCAAACCCCTCACTGTAACACTCTGATATACCTCACATCCCTCACTGTAACACTCTGATATACCTCACACCCCTCACCGTAACACTCTGATATACCCCGCCCCCCTCATTGTAACACTCTGATATACCCCACACCCCTCACTGTAACACTCTGATATTCCCCGCACTCCTCACCCCTCACTGTAACACTCTGATATACCCCACACCCCTCACTGTAACACTCTGATATATCCCGCACCCCTCACTGTAACACTCTGATATATCCCGCACCCCTCACCCCTCACTGTAACACTCTGATATACCCCACACCCCTCACTGTAACACTCTGATATTCCCCGCACTCCTCACCCCTCACTGTAACACTCTGATATACCCCACACCCCTCACTGTAACACTCTGATATACACCACACCCGTCACTGTAACACTCTGATATACCCCACACCCCTCACTGTTACACTCTGATATACCCCATACCACTCACAGTAACACTCTGATATTCCCCGCACTCCTCATTGTAACACTCTGATATATCCCGCACCCCTCACTGTAACACTCTGATATATCCCGCACCCCTCACCCCTCACTGTAACACTCTGATATACCCCACACCCCTCACTGTAACACTCTGATATACCTCACACCCCTCACTGTAACACTCTGATATACCCCACACCCCTCACTGTAACACTCTGATATACCCCATACCACTCACAGTAACACTCTGATATACCCCGCACCCCTCATTGTGACCACTCTGATATACACTACTCCCCTCACTGTAACACTCTGATATACCCCACACCCCTCACTGTAACACTCTGATATACCCCATACCACTCACAGTAACACTCTGATATTCCCCGCACTCCTCACTGTACCACTCTGATATACCCGACACCCCTCACAATAACACTCTGATATACCTCACAACAACACTCTGATATACTCCACACACCTCACAACACTCTGATATATCCTGCACCCCTCACCCCTCACTGCAACACTCTGATATACCGCAAACCCCTCACTGCAACACTCTGATATACCGCAAACCCCTCACTGCAACACTCTGATATACCCCAAACCCCTCACTGTAACACTCTGATATACCTCACATCCCTCACTGTAACACTCTGATATACCTCACACCCCTCACAACAACACTCTGATATATCTCACACCCCTCACAACAACACTCTGATATACCCCACACCCCTCACTGTAACACTCTGATATATCCCTCACCCCTCACTGTAACACTCTGATATATCCCGCTCCCCTGACCCCTCACTGTAACACTGTGATATACCCCGCACCCCTCATTGTAACCACTCTGATATACACTACACCCCTCACTGTAACACTCTGATATGCCCCACACCCCTCACTGTAACACTCTGATATACCTCACATCCCTCACTGTAACACTCTGATATACCTCATACCCCTCACAACAACACTCTGATATACCTCACACCCCTCACAACAACACTCTGATATACCCCACACCCCTCACTGTAACACTCTGATATATCCCGCACCCCTCACTGTAACTCTGATATATCCCGCACCCCTCACTGTAACTCTGATATATTCCGCACCCCTAACTGTAACACTCTGAAATACCCCGCACCCCTCATTGTAACACGCTGATATACCCCGCACCCCTCACTATAACACCCTAATATACCCCACACCCCTCATTGTAACCACCCTGATATACCCCACACCCCTCACACCAACACTCTGATATACCTCACACCCCTCACAACAACACTCTGCTATATCCCGCACCCCTCACCACTCACTGTAACACTCTGATATACACCACACCCGTCACTGTAACACTCTGATATACCCCACACCCCTCACTGTTACACTCTGATATACCCCATACCACTCACAGTAACACTCTGATATTCCCCGCACTCCTCACTGTACCACTCTGATATACCCGACACCCCTCACAATAACACTCTGATATACCTCACAACAACACTCTGATATACTCCACACACCTCACAACACTCTGATATATCCTGCACCCCTCACCCCTCACTGCAACACTCTGATATACCGCAAACCCCTCACTGCAACACTCTGATATACCGCAAACCCCTCACT
This sequence comes from Isurus oxyrinchus, assembly GCA_026770705.1. Lineage (NCBI taxonomy): Eukaryota > Metazoa > Chordata > Chondrichthyes > Lamniformes > Lamnidae > Isurus > Isurus oxyrinchus. Next base: position 28,600,927 of record JANJGN010000029.1, read on the forward strand.
GCAACACTCTGATATACCCCAAACCCCTCACTGTAACACTCTGATATACCTCACATCCCTCACTGTAACACTCTGATATACCTCACACCCCTCACCGTAACAGTCTGATATACCCCGCCCCCCTCATTGTAACACTCTGATATACCCCACACCCCTCACTGTAACACTCTGATATTCCCCGCACTCCTCACCCCTCACTGTAACACTCTGATATACCCCACACCCCTCACTGTAACACTCTGATATATCCCGCACCCCTCACTGTAACACTCTGATATATCCCGCACCCCTCACCCCTCACTGTAACACTCTGATATGCCCCACACCCCTCACTGTAACACTCTGATATACCTCACATCCCTCACTGTAACACTCTGATATACCTCATACCCCTCACAACAACACTCTGATATACCTCACACCCCTCACAACAACACTCTGATATACCCCACACCCCTCACTGTAACACTCTGATATATCCCGCACCCCTCACTGTAACTCTGATATATCCCGCACCCCTCACTGTAACTCTGATATATTCCGCACCCCTAACTGTAACACTCTGAAATACCCCGCACCCCTCATTGTAACACGCTGATATACCCCGCACCCCTCACTATAACACCCTAATATACCCCACACCCTTCATTGTAACCACCCTGATATACCCCACACCCCTCACACCAACACTCTGATATACCTCACACCCCTCACAACAACACTCTGCTATATCCCGCACCCCTCACCACTCACTGTAACACTCTGATATACACCACACCCGTCACTGTAACACTCTGATATACCCCACACCCCTCACTGTTACACTCTGATATACCCCATACCACTCACAGTAACACTCTGATATTCCCCGCACTCCTCACTGTACCACTCTGATATACCCGACACCCCTCACAATAACACTCTGATATACCTCACAACAACACTCTGATATACTCCACACACCTCACAACACTCTGATATATCCTGCACCCCTCACCCCTCACTGCAACACTCTGATATACCGCAAACCCCTCACTGCAACACTCTGATATACCGCAAACCCCTCACTGCAACACTCTGATATACCCCAAACCCCTCACTGTAACACTCTGATATACCTCACATCCCTCACTGTAACACTCTGATATACCTCACACCCCTCACCGTAACAGTCTGATATACCCCGCCCCCCTCATTGTAACACTCTGATATACCCCACACCCCTCACTGTAACACTCTGATATTCCCCGCACTCCTCACCCCTCACTGTAACACTCTGATATACCCCACACCCCTCACTGTAACACTCTGATATATCCCGCACCCCTCACTGTAACACTCTGATATATCCCGCACCCCTCACCCCTCACTGTAACACTCTGATATACCCCACACCCCTCACTGTAACACTCTGATATACCTCACACCCCTCACTGTAACACTCTGATATACCCCACACCCCTCACTGTAACACTCTGATATACCCCATACCACTCACAGTAACACTCTGATATACCCCGCACCCCTCATTGTAACCACTCTGATATACACTACTCCCCTCACTGTAACACTCTGATATACCCCACACCCCTCACTGTAACACTCTGATATACCCCACACCCCTCACTGTAACACTCTGATATACCCCATACCACTCACAGTAACACTCTGATATTCCCCGCACTCCTCACTGTAACACTCTGATATACCTCACACCCCTCACAACAACACTCTGACATACCCCACACCCCTCACTGTAACACTCTGATATATCCCGCACTCCTCACTGTAACACTCTGATATATCCCGCACCCCTCACTGTAACACTCTGATGTACCCCACACCCCTCACTGTAACACTGATATACCCCGCACTCCTCACTGTAACACTGATATATCCCGCACCCCTTACCCCTCATTGTAACACTCTGATATACCCCGCACCGCTCATTGTAACACTCTGATATACCCCGCACCCCTCATTGTAACACTCTGATATACCCCACACCCCTCACTGTAACACTCTGATATTCCCCGCACTCCTCACTGTAACACTCTGATATTCCCCGCACTCCTCACTGTAACACTCTGATATACCCTGCACTCCTCACTGTAACACTCTGATATATCCCGCACCCCTTCACCCCTCACTGTAACACTCTGATATACCCCACACTCCTCACTGTAACACTCTGATATATCCCGCACCCCTCACTGTAACACTCTGATATATCCCGCACCCCTCACCCCTCACTGTAACACTCTGATATATCCCGCACCCCTCACTGTAACACTCTGATATACCCCGCACCATTCACCCCTCACTTAACACTCTGATATATCCTGCATCCTTCACTGCCTGATATTTCACAGTTTGATGCTGAGTATTTTAAAAAAAATCTTATGCTTGCATTTAATTCTAAAAGGCTGTTGGTTAATTATAAAATTATTTAATTATGAAAGGCTCTCCAAAGACACTGCTGTGGAACTTGTAGTAAAATTGTCTTACTGTTTGAATGGAAGAGGAAGGGGAATGTTTTTTGGTGAAACTGTGGCCTAACCACAATTATTGATACAAAGGACATACGTATCCATTGCTCTCCTCATAGGGGCACTGGATCTAGAGTGGGCCGTGTTTCTCAGGTGATCTGGAGCAGGTCTGATGTTTATTTTCAGCCTTTCTCTAACATCACGGCCCAGGTACTCCCCAAAAGTGTAGATAAATTGTAGGTGCTTCTATATAACTACTCATTCCCTTAAGTTTTGAGCCTCAGGTCACAAGAACATTCAGTAAATGACCTTTTTAGCAGGTACTTAAGAGAGCCACACTTTTTCATATTTAGATAAGATCTGAGGGCCTGAATTCATTCTATTTTGCCCTTTTATACTGTTGATAAGCCAGGTAGCCCCTGTGCCCAGACTCCCTGCAGCTGAGCACTGCCATTGACCCTTCTCCAGCCAAGTGTTACATGATAGAATGCTAGTGACATAAAGAAATTGATATAAAGCCTGTCACAATGCGCAGACAATCTCAAAGTGCTTTATGGCCAATGAAGTACGTGGCAATTGAAAAAAAATCTTTTGGTATATCTTGTTTCATTTTACCCAAAGAACATGAGTTACTGTCATTCTGCAGCAACATTTAATTGTTCTGGTTTATAGTCAGTGTGAAAGTGGAAGTTGTCCAAAGGCAGTGTGTCTGGCACCATGTCACAGGCTGTGTGTATTTATAAAACTACTGGTAATCACACGCTGCACTACTGAGTTTCCTTAAAAGCTCTGAGGGCTGTGGAGATATGTGTAACATTTATGAATGTACATGTGTGCAACTGTGTCGGAGATGTATGTGTACACATACATGGGTATTTGTACACAGATACGAAGAAACTCCATTTACATGGAACTGGCAAAAACAAGTGCCTTGCAGTGGAATATACCAGAATGTTAAGTATTTATAAAATGGACAGAAGAGGGAGAAAATTGAAGTTACATTCTAAACTATCCTCAGTAATAACATGACATAACATTCACTGCCTAAGTTGGTGGTTGAGGTGGAAAAACTCAACTGATTTAAAAGGCACCTGGATCTGCACCTGAAGTACTGTAACCTGCGAGGCTACAGAGCGGGTGCTGGAAAGTGGGATTTAAATGAGCGGCTAGTTTCTTTTTTGGCCAGCGCAGACACAATGGGCTGAATGATCTCTTTCTGCACTGTAACTTTTCTATTGTCATAGGAGTTGCAGGGCTCCATTAACTGCCCAATAACCAGTCATAATTCTGCAGGATCACTGACCGCAAACAGAAGATCTAAATCTAACACATCAGCTTAGAAAGACATGGCATTTCCCTCTGTGTCCTTAACAAAATGATCAGTGGTTGTCAAATCAATTTGAGGATGACATCTACTCAGGATTGTGAGTTTCTGCTGTGGGTCTTCGTGTGATTGAACAGGCCGATTCTCGATTCTTAGATCTTTGGGCACATGGGGTAGGACGTTCCATGAGATAGTGGGATCTGGTGTGCAGGATTTACTTCCTTTCCTTCTCTGTTGCTGCTCTGAATCATCGTTAAGATGTTGGGATTCAAAGCAATCTGCAGATTGATGAACAAGTTGTCTCCATTCTGGACGATTGGTAGCAAGCCCAGTCATTAATGTCAATGCTGCCCTGCTTCAAGGAGAGTTACAGACTGTCTTTGAAGCATTTTCTCCTGGAACATTGACCATTTGAGAGTTGAGAGAACAGGACCTGGTGGGGAGACGATTTTCAGCCGCCCGGACAGTGTCCAGTCCATCGTAGTTGATTTTGAAGGAGTTTTGCCTGAATGCTTGTGGAGATGGCTTCAAGAAGGACACTAGTGTTTGTTTGAGGGTCCTCGCATTGAATCTGGAAGATGTAGCAGATGGAATTTCTTCAATGCTGTTATGATGGTAACTCTGAGCAAACCTGAAAATCAGTCCAGCTCCTTTTAATTCAGCCACATAATTGGCGATGTATTTCTCCTGGGAAATGGTATGTGAGTTTCAGGAGTCTGAGTCACAAACTCTTGGCTTGCTCTCTTTCGAGACAGCACTTGGGTCTCATTCCTGAGCAGCAACAGTTAATGTTCCAGGTTTGGGCATGGTGCTGAACCCTGGGAAGCTTCCAGATCACTGAATACCTGATCTGATGGTGTTCCACACTTGACCTCTACTACTCCATCCAATCCCTTCTCCACATTACATTCCTCATGCTCATTTCTCTATGTCAAATCTCTGGGTTTTCAGAAATTCCATTAATCTCACTTTCCTCTTAGTTTATTGTTTTATCGCTTGGTCAGATTCCTGGTTTCAGTTGATTGGTTAATTCCAATAAGGATCAGTGATTCCTTGTGTGCAGGTTTTTCAGATCTTTACCAGAGTTAGTGTCAGGGAGTGAGTGGAATTGCAAAGTTCTGAAAAAGTGGCTTTGTTTGAACAACTTCCTGTTCAGTTTCACTCAGTGACATCTTGCTGCAGTTACCTTCACGTCTGCACGTTGACATTACTGAATCAGCCAGGAATGCATTCAGGGTTTATATTCAATGCTAGAACAAACGGCTAGCTGTGCTGTTGGGACAAATAATCGAAGGGTTTGTCTGAGTGGACCTACCAGAGTGAAGAGATTCAGGCATACCTTGTCTACAAATTATGCACTGATTTTTTAAACATGCATCAGGCATCTACAATGTCTCTCAAAGAGGAGGGAACAATTTGTAAACCAGGACACTAATGGCCAAGCTGTCTTGGTGAAAAGATGCAGAGAGTGAGATTCTCTTTATAAAGTGGAAGTACAATGAGAGAGGCAGCCTGACAATCAGCAATTCTCCCTCTAAGCTGAATGGTGAGAGACAGTGAGCAGGGGCTGTGTTCATTGGGAGAAGCTATAATTTCAGAAGTATAAGGGCTTACTCAATACCACTTGTATTCAGTGAGAAGCCCGTGGGACAGGCACAGCTCCAGAGGGCAAAGGTTAAAAATCGTGTGGGTCAGAGAGGCTAGTTCCTCCCCCACCCCCTCCTCCAGCCAAAGAAGCTTGGTGATGTCAAACCCTGCCAGCTGCTGATGGGTTCCAGGCTGTCTGCACATGAAGGTGACATGCGATCCTTATTTTCTCATCAACTTTGGGCCAAACTTAGAAGCAAATTCATAACTGTATCTCACAGAGTGGGGATGCTAGGGGTAGGAGGGTGGTGGGAGTGAAGTGGGAAAAGTGAGGTTTATTCATTGTCTGCCTGACAGTGAAGGGGAGAATGAGGTTTATTCACTGTCTGTGTGACAGTGAAGGAGGGGAATGAGGTTTATTCACCGTCTGCCTGACAGTGAAGGGAGAGAGTGAGGTTTATTCACCGTCTGCCTGACAGTGAAGGGAGAGAGTGAGATTTATTCACCGTCAGCCTGACAGTGAAGGGAGGGAGTGAGATTTATTCACCATCTGCCTGACAGTGAAGGGAGAGAGTGAGGTTTATTCACCGTCTGCCTGACAGTGAAGGGAGAGAGTGAGGTTTATTCACTGTCTGTGTGACATTGAAGGGAGAGAGTGAGGTTTATTCACCGTCTGCCTGACAGTGAAGGGAGAGAGTGAGGTTTATTCACTGTCTGCCTGACAGTGAAGGGAGAGAGTGAGATTTATTCACCATCTGCCTGACAGTGAAGGGAGAGAGTGAGGTTTATTCACTGTCTGCCTGACAGTGAAGGGAGAGAGTGAGGTTTATTCACCGTCTGCCTGACAGTGAAGGGAGAGAGTGAGGTTTATTCACTGTCTGCCTGACAGTGAAGGGAGAGAGTGAGGTTTATTCACCGTCTGCCTGACAGTGAAGGGAGAGTGAGATTTATTCACCATCTGCCTGACAGTGAAGGGAGAGAGTGAGGTTTATTCACCGTCTGCCTGACAGTGAAGGGAGAGAGTGAGGTTTATTCACCGTCTGCCTGACAGTGAAGGGAGAGAGTGAGGTTTATTCACTGTCTGCCTGACAGTGAAGGGAGAGAGTGAGGTTTATTCACCGTCTGCCTGACAGTGAAGGGAGAGAGTGAGGTTTATTCACTGTCTGTGTGACATTGAAGGGAGAGAGTGAGGTTTATTCACTGTCTGCCTGACAGTGAAGGGAGAGAGTGAGGTTTATTCACCGTCTGCCTGACAGTGAAGGGAGAGAGTGAGGTTTATTCACCGTCTGCCTGACAGTGAAGGGAGAGAGTGAGGTTTATTCACTGTCTGTGTGACATTGAAGGGAGAGAGTGAGGTTTATTCACTGTCTGCCTGACAGTGAAGGGAGAGAGTGAGGTTTATTCACCGTCTGCCTGACAGTGAAGGGAGAGAGTGAGGGTTATTCACTGTCTGCCTGACAGTGAAGGGAGAGAGTGAGGTTTATTCACCGCCTGCCTGACAGTGAAGGGAGAGAGTGAGGTTTATTCACTGTCTGCGTGACAGTGAAGTGGAGAGTGAGGTTTATTCACTGTCTGCCTGACAGTGAAGGAGAAAGTGAGGTTTATTCACTGTCTGCCTGACAGTGAAGGAGAAAGTGAGGTTTATTCACCGTCTGCCTGACAGTGAAGGGAGAGAGTGAGGTTTATTCACCGTCTGCCTGACAGTGAAGGGAGAGAGTGAGGTTTATTCACCGTCTGCCTGACAGTGAAGTAGAAAGTGAGGTTTATTCACCGTCTGCCTGACAGTGAAGGGAGAGAGTGAGGTTTATTCACCGTCTGCCTGACAGTGAAGGGAGAGAGTGAGGTTTATTCACTGTCTGCGTGACAGTGAAGTGGAGAGTGAGGTTTATTCACTGTCTGCCTGACAGTGAAGGAGAAAGTGAGGTTTATTCACTATCTGTCTGACAGTCTGCACAAGGGAGTGAAGGGGGTGAGTGAGGTTTATCCACTGTCTGCCTGACAGTGAAGAGAGGGTGTGGAGTTGACCATCCTCCAGGACGCATTTTAAAGGATGCTCCAAAAATTTAAAAATGAATATTGTCACAGAAAGAATCCGTGAATGCACAACTCAGAAAACATTCACACATCCTGAACACAGAGAATTACTTGATGCAGCATTAGCTCCTGCACTAAGGCGATTAAATAATTTGCAAACCCTGCCTCAGTTCAGACTCTATGGCAGCGAGTCTTGGCTAGGTTTGGCCTAAACTATGCCATGCAATCTACACATTGTCGGAGTAGGACTGCAGCACAGACTGGTGCATCTCAGTGTGGTGAAATCCTGCAGCTTAATCAGAGTACATTTGTCCACAGCAGATCCCCTCAGCCTCCCATGTGAGAGGCAAATCTTACTCAAAAGAGTGACAGAATCTTCTAGATTCACCCAGTCCCAGATCTTTTATTTATACCTACCCCTCTCTCATTGGTTGTTGATGCACTATGCAGCTCCTTGCCCTTTCTCTCTGAACTTCTCCACGAGACTCCCATGGAAGGAACAGCAGAAAAGCCCAGCCTTCTTCAAATCCTGGCTGTCCCCCAAGGTACCACAGAGATGGGGAGTCTGGGAAAGCGATTGCAGGGCAGGAACAGTGCTTGTAAGGGATCTGATTGTGTCATATTGATCTGAACCACGTGCTGAGTATTAATCACCCCGCAGCTCTTACACCATTGGAACCCAGCAGCCCCATACTAATATTTACTAAAATATCCAGTAAACTGTTGCTAAACTAGGTCAGCACATGATTCTAAGCAAGAAGGTCTTAAGTTCAAGTTATCCAGACTGGTGAAATGAATGCTTCGACCTCCTATTAGGAAAGGAGGACGTGCAAGTACAGCCCTTGTCCGAGTGGGTGGGAGTTATAAAACAACAATAATCCAACAATGCACAGTACAGGGCATACTGATAACACTGCCCTGTGTACAGTCCAGAATCAGGAGTATACTCCTCTTTACCCTGATAACACTGCCCTGTGTACTGTACAGAATCAGGAGTATACTCCTCTTTACCCTGATAACACTGCCCCGTGTACTGTACAGAATCAGGAGTATACTTCCCTTTACTCTGATAACACTGCCCTGTGTACTGTACAGAATCAGGAGTATACTCCCCTTTACTCTGATAACACTGCCCTCTGTACAGTCCAGAATCAGGAGTATACTCCTCTTTACTCTGATAACACTGCCTTGTGTACAGTACAGAATCAGGAGTATACTTCCCTTTACTCTGATAAAACTGCCCTGTGTACTGTACAGAATCAGGAGTATACTCCCCTTTACTCTGATAACACTGCCCTCTGTACAGTCCAGAATCAGGAGTATACTCCTCTTTACTCTGATAACACTGCCTTGTGTACAGTACAGAATCAGGAGTATACTCCTCTTTACCCTGATAACACTGCCCCGTGTACTGTACAGAATCAGGAGTATACTTCCCTTTACTCTGATAACACTGCCCTGTGTACTGTACAGAATCAGGAGTATACTCCCCTTTACTCTGATAACACTGCCCTCTGTACAGTCCAGAATCAGGAGTATACTCCTCTTTACTCTGATAACACTGCCTTGTGTACAGTACAGAATCAGGAGTATACTTCCCTTTACTCTGATAACACTGCCCTGTGTACTGTACAGAATCAGGAGTATACTCCCCTTTACTCTGATAACACTGCCCTCTGTACAGTACAGAATCGGGAGTATACTCCTTTTTACTCTGATAACACTGCCTTGTGTATAGTACAGAATCGGGAGTATACTCCCCATTACCCTGATAACACTGCCCTGTGTACAGTACAGAATCAGGAGTATATTCTCCTTTACGCAGATAACAATGCCCTGTGTACTGTACAGAATCAGGAGTATACTCCCCTTTACCCTGATAACACTGCCCTGTGTACAGTACAGAATCAGGAGTATACTCCTTTTTACCCTGATAACACTGCCCTGTGTACTGTACAGAATCAGGAGTATACTCCCCTTTACCCTGATAGCACTGCCCTGTGTACCGTACTAAATCAGGAGTATACTTCCCCTTTACCTATGATTACACTGGTGCATGGGATTGGGGGTAGTGTATTGAGATGGATAGAAAACTGGTTGGCAGACAGGAAACAAAAAGTAGGAATAAACTGGTCTTTTTCCGAATGGCAGGTAGTGACTAGTGGGGTACCGCAGGGATCAGTGCTGGGACCTCAGCTATTCACAATATATATTAATGATTTAGATGAGGGAACTAAGTAACATCTCCAAATTTGCAGATGACAAAAAGCTGGGTGGGAGGGTGAGCTGTGAGGAGGATGCAGAGATGCTTCAGTGTGATTTGGACAAGCTGAGTGAGTGGGCAAAGGCATGGCAGATGCAGTATAATGTAGATAAGTGAGGTGATCCACTTTGGTAGCAAGAATAGGAAAGGAAATTATTATCTGAATGGCTATAAATTGAGAGAGGGGAATGTGCAACGAGACCTGGGTGTCCTTGTACACCAGTCGCTGAAGGTAAGCATGCAGATGCAGCAGGCGGTAAAGAAGGCAAATGGTATGTTGGCCTTCATAGGGAGAGGATTCGAGTACAGGAGCAGGGATGTCTTGCTGCAATTATACAGGGCCTTGGTGAGACCACACCTGGAATATTGTGTGCAGTTTTGGTCTCCTTATCTGAGGAAGGATATTTTTGCTATAGAGGGAGTGCAGCGAAGCTTTACAAGACTGATTCCTGGGATGGTGGGACTGACATGTGAGGAGAGATTCAGTCGGTTAGGATTATATTCGCTGGAGTTCAGAGGAATGAGAGGAGATCTCATAGAAACCTATAAAATTCTTACAGGACTAGACTAGCAGGAAGGATGATCCTGATGGTGGGGAAGTCCAGAATCAGGGGTCACAGTCTGAGAATACGAGGTAGACCATTTAGGACTGAGATGAGGAGAAGTTTCTTCACCCAGAGAGTGGTGAGCCTGTGGAATTCTCTACCACAGAAAGTAGTTGAGGCCAAAATATTGTTTGTTTTCAAGAAGGAGTTAGTTATAACTCTTGGGGCAAAAGGGATTAAAGGATATGGGGAGAAAGCGGGAGCAGGCTATTGAGTTGGATGATCAGCCATGATCATAATGAATGGCGGAGCAGAGTCAAAGGGCTGAATGGCCTCCTCCTGCTACTATTTTCTATGTTTCTATGTTTACCCTGATAACACTGCCCTGTGCACAGTACAGAATCAGGAGTATATTCTCCTTTACCCTGATAACAATTCCTTGTGTACAGTACAGAATCAGGAGTATATTCTCCTTTACCCTGATAACAATTCCTTGTGTACAGTACAGAATCAGGAGTATATTCTCCTTTACCCTGATAACAATGCCCTGTGTACAGTACAGAATCAGGAGTATATTCTCCTTTACCCTGATAGCACTGCTCTGTGTACAATAGAGAATCAGGAGTATATTCTCCTTTAACCTGATAGCACTGGAGACTTCAATTCAAACAGTCTGCCCATTATTTGGTCTCATCTTTGAGGAATGCTGATGATCCCAATGGGATTTTGTTGCAATCAGAGAGAGCTGGACAATCCATGTTGAACAGACACAAGATAATATCTGTTCTACACTGCTTTATGTTGTTGGCTCCTTGAGAGATCTATAAAGGATTCATTCAGTACTGGTCTGACCAATACAATGGGGCCTTTATTAAGAACACCAGCATGTACTGTGAGCCGGCTTAGTAACCTTCTTTGTTATTATCTATAACATCCTTTTGGCTTTAACCCCAAAATGTCAATCCTTCCTACATTTAGAATATTCCTTTTCCTTCCTTTTACCTGTGATTGCAAACTTTTAAACTCTAAAAGCTGAGATGAGGACAGTGCAAGACCTCTGATCATGTTAATGTGTATACTGTCCAGGACAAGCCCCCACCATACTTCCCCCTTCCCATCCACTAGCTTAAAAAGCTGCTTCCTCCACCACAAGTACAGCATTGGTGCAGTGCAGTGTCTACAAGATGCCCTGTAGCATGTCACCAAGGCTACTTCAACGGGACCTCCCAAACCTGTGACCTCATCACCTAGAAGGATGAGGATAGCAGGTATATGGGAATGCCAGCACTTCAAGTGCCCCTCTGGGTCACACACCAGCCTGAGTTAGAACTATACACCACTCCCTCATCTCTGCTGAGTAAGGATCCTGAAACCTGCTAACTAACAGCACTGTGAGAGGATACTCGGCACACAGGCTGTAGTAGCTCAAGAAAAAGAGGGGTTACCACCACTACCTCATGACAACTAGGGATGAGCAATAAATACCACTGTTCACATCGTGAGAAGGGGCTGTGATTGTATTAGTGTCAGGCAGGAGCTGGGATCATGGTTGCAGTTGCTTTGCTAGAAATGAAAATAATTTAAGTCCATGATATGATTAATACTGAATGGGGCCATGGAGCACAGAAGGATAAACAGGCATTCATTAAAAAAAACACATTGTCCAAAGCCTGGAGCCATGGTAACCCTAACTTTTGCCCCTCTTGCTGCTTCCTGATGTTATCCCTCTGCACTCTTTGTCCCATGGGTTTGTTGACATACAGATTGTCTCCCATAAGTTGTTTATCTCACTGTCTGAGGGTTAGTTACCACCACTAGCCTGATCCCAAAACTTAAATCACTCTCGGGGAAGGGGAGGGAGACCAATTTAAATATCACTGGGGTGAAATATGAAGCCAGGTCTCTGCCTTACGGAACTTTATCACTGGCTCCCATGTAACAGCGCTGTTATCACACTGAGCCAAAACAAAATTGTCAGCTTTTACCATTAACCACAGACTTTTTAAAACTGAGGACTTGCTGTGAATTTTATCATCTCAAATAAATCTCCAAGTTTAAATGCATCTGCATGACTCGAATGGGGTTTGGGAATGGATAGCAGGGAATCTCTGATTAAATGGTCATACTTGGGCTGTGGAAGGAATGGATTTAAAGAATGGTTTTTCTTTTCTTACTCCAAGCAGCTGTGATTTCCTTTTAGCTCTGCTGGTGATAACATGCTGCCCAGCTTGTGGTCTTTGAAATGAGTTTGAGTTGTCGAGATAATGACAGGAAAAGTATGGGCTTGGCTGTTTAACATGCTCGAGCAAACGTTGGATGGCACCTCCAATTTCCCTGAAAATTCCAAATCTGCACTGGTCACAACTTCAAGTGAGATGTCAAAGATCGGCAGGTGGGATATCCTGGGCGCATACTGAGCGTATCATAGAGGCCGAGTAACACAGAGGCCAAGGAGGGAGGGTAGCTGATCCAGCTGCTGACTACTACCTATGAGCATGTCTTCTTTAACTTTTTTCCTCTCCTCCCCCTTAACCATCCATCCCACCCACTGGGTGATACTCTTGGCCCCCTCCATCTTTTTATTTATTCACGGGATGTGGGCTTCACTGGCTGGGCCAGCATTTATTGCCCATCCCTAACTGCCCTTGAGAAGGTGGTGGTGAGCTGCTGTCTTGAACTACTGCAGTCCATGCAGTGTAGGTACACCCACAGTGCTGTTAGGGAGGGAGTTCTAGGATTTTAACCCAGCGACAGTGAAGGAACGGCGATATATTTCCAAGTCAGGGTGGTGAGTGAGTGGCTTGGGGGGGGGGGCGGCGGGGAAACTTCTAGGTGGTGGTGTTTCCATCTATCTGCTGCCCTTGTCCTTCTAGATGGTAGTGGTCGTGAGTTTGGAAGGTGCTGTCTAAGGAGCCTTGGTGAATTACTGCAATGCATCTTGTAGATGGGACACACTGCTGCTCCTGTGCGTTGGTAGTGGAGGAAGTGAATGTTTGTGAATGTGGTGCCAATCAAGCTTTGTCCTGGATGGTGTCCAGCTTCTTGAGTGTTGTAGGAGTTGCACTCATCTAGGCAAGTGGGGAGTATTCCATCACACTCCTGACTTGTGCCTTCTAGATGGTGGACAGGCTTTAGGGAGTCAGGAGGTGAGTTACTTGTTGCAGGATTCCTAGCCTCTGACCTGCTCTTGTAGCCACAGTATTTACATGGCTAGTCCAGTTCAGTTTCTGGTAACCCATGTTTGTCAACAATTTGTTCCGGTGCACTAGAAACAGTGTGAACTCCATGACCCATCCATTTACATAACGGATAAAAAGTCACACAAAAAAACAAAAGTACTGGGGAAATGAGGATTAATATGTTTTGCTTCAAAGACTGGTTCTACCAAACTTATCCACAACACAAATCAAACTAATGAGAGCATCACCCCCCCCACCGCCACCCTGCCAGGCTGCCTCAGTGAGTGGGAGTAGCAGGCAGACCTCTCTGTGTCTTAAACTCTGCTTGGCTGTCTCCAGCATTCTTTAAACATCTTCCTGCTGGAGCTTTACAAGTATACTGACTGTAGCACAGTATAAAATGACAGTAGACATTAGCAGAGTTACAGTCAGTGACACAGGGTGCTGGGGGAGGGGTTATTCAGTTTGATATTATTTAGGCTACAGTGGAGAATCTGGAATACTGTGGAGATTGTATGGTTTTATTTGTGTGAGTTTACTCATCTTCTTTGCACTAGTGTCAGATCCAATGATTCCTTGAGGGCTTTCCTGTTGGTACTGCCGTCAATCGTTGTCGTTTAAACAAAATATTAAAAAATCTTGCACAGAGGTATCCTGTTAAACATTTCTTGTGGTGCAATTTCAATGAGCAAGTCCTGAGTGTGACTCTCATTCTTCAGGATGGCAGCTCAAATGTTCACTGATTATTATTGTCAGAGTCCTGCTCAAGTGAAAAATCACAGTTAAAAAGATTTGGGCTGTTTGCATGGATGATGGGTGTGCAATGTATACAGATATTGCTAAGGTAGCTACAAAGAGAAAATATGTGCTTCCAAGTGGAATGATGTAGGAATGTGACTGTTTACAAGTCCTTTCAGAAGGTCTAGGTCAGGATGGCCTCTAGTAATGGCTCCATGATATCCATAACTTTGTTTCATTTCCCCCATCTGGGTTCAGATCTAATTCATGTGAATCAAGTTGTTATCCTGCTGTCTTTCCTTGTCTGCGTGAGGTTTGGTCATCAGTTAATTGATAAATTAAGAAAGAGCGACTCATTCCATAACTCCTGACATGCAGCATTTGCCCACTAGTGACACCAGGAGCTTGCTAAGGACAACCGAAGGCTGGCCCATGAGTAATATAGGTGGTGAGCTACCAAAGGGCAGGTCCTCTGGTCATTTCTCCACCCCTTGTGATTTTGTACTTTCCTCCTGAGCTGCCTGTAAGAGCCTCCCATATTTCAATTTCAATTTCAATGAGCAAGGAGTGACATGACTAGAGAAAAGAATTAAATCTTTTCAAAGGATGTGGGCTTCGCTGGCTGGGCCAGGATTTAATGCCCATTCCTAATTGCACTTGAGAAGGTGGTGGTGAGCTGCCTTCTTGAACCGTTGCAGTTCATGTGGTGTTGGTACACCCACAGTGCTGTTAGGGAGGGAGTTCCAGGACAGTGAAGGAAAAGCGATATATTTCCAAGTCAGGCTGGTAAATGACTTGGAGGGGAACTTCCTGATCGTGGTGTTCCCATGTGTCTGCTGCCCTTGTCCTTCTAGATGGTGGCGGTTGAGGGTTTGGAAGGCGCTGCCTAAGGTGCCTTGGTTGCAATGCATCTTGTAGATGGTACACACTGCTGCTATTGTGTGTCGGTGGTGGAGGGAGTGAATGTTTGCAGATGTGGTGCCAATCAAGCGGTTGCTTTATCCTGGATGGTGTCGAGCTTCTTCAGTGTTGTGGGAGCTGCACTCATCCAGGCAAATGGAGAGTATTCCATTACACTCCTGACCTGTTACTTGTAGATGGTAGAAAGGCTTTGGGGAGTCAGTGGGTGAGTTACTCTCTGCAGAATTCCCAGCCTCTGACCTGCTCTTGTAGCCACACTATTTATATGGCTAGTCCAGTTCAATATCTGGTCAATGGTAACCCCCCAGGATGTTGAATAGGGGTGGGGGGGATTCAGTGATGGTAATGCCATTGAATGTTAAGGGGAGATGGTTAGATTCTCTCTTGTTGGAGATGTCTTTGTCTGGTACTTGTGTGGCGTAAATGTTACTTACTACTTGTCAGCCCAAGCCTGGATATTGTCCAGGTCTTGCTGCATGTTTCAGTATCTGAGGAGTTGCAAATGGTACTGAACATTGTGCAATCATCAGTGGCTTATGTCCGTATAATGGAAGGAAGGTGATTGATGAAGCAGCTGAAGATGGTTGGGCCTCGGACACGACCCTGAGGAACTCCTGCAGTGATGTCCTGATACTGAGATGTGTTACAGACAGGAGGGGCTTTAATTTAAAACAGCCCTGATTTCTCTTCTCACCACCCACCTGTAAACAGAAAGGTGTTTTTGATTTTTAATTTCCCTCTTTTATAACTAGTGGTGTATTTTCTCCAACTTTTCGGTTTTTGGGTAATCCAATCCTTTATTAATAACCTCACAGCAAACTCGAGATTGGGTAAAATCAGAGGATTAGTTTATTTTAAACACAAGAATAAGAAGTCTACTGTTTAAGACAGAGATGAGGAGAATTTTTCTTCCCTCGGTGGGTTGTTATTATGTGGAATTCTCTTCCCCAGAAAGCAGTGGAGGCTGGGTCATTGAATTTATTGAAGGCAGATTTAGACAGATTTTTGATAGACCAGGAGTCAAGAGTTGTTGGGGACAGGCAGGAAAGTGGAGTTGAGACCACAACCAGATCAGCCATGATCTTAGAGAATGACAGAGCAAGCTCGAAGGAGCTAGTGGCCTACACCTGCTG
The DNA here is from genome assembly GCA_026770705.1 of Isurus oxyrinchus. Lineage (NCBI taxonomy): Eukaryota > Metazoa > Chordata > Chondrichthyes > Lamniformes > Lamnidae > Isurus > Isurus oxyrinchus. The sequence continues at coordinate 28,617,140 of JANJGN010000029.1, forward strand.
CTAAGTCCTATGTTCATATGTACAAGTGATGCTTGGTAGCACTGTCTATGTCACCTTCCATCAATTGGCTGATGATATAGAGGAGGCTGACAGGGCAGTAATTGACCAAACTAGACTTGTCCTGATTTTTGTGGACAGGATGTACCTGGGTAATTTTCCTCATTTTCAGGTAGATGCTGGTGTTGTAGCTGTATTGAAACAGCTTGGCTAGTAGCGTGGCTAGTTCTAGAGCACGTCTTCAGTACTATTCCGGAATATCATCAGGGCTCATAGCCTTTGCAGTTTCCTGTGCCTTCCTCGTGCACTTAAAGGAAATGTGAGTCCTCCTCCCAAAGGATTCTCCACCTGTAAGCAGCTGTTGTCCCTCAAGTTCTGGCTCTTTCACCATCACCAGCCTAAAATTTGCTGGTTCCACCATTGGCATGGCCCATAACACTGAATACGAGGCCCTTACGTGAGCCATGGTTCCATAGAGAACACCGCAGGCTATGCAGAAAGAAACAGCTTCTTTACAAAAAGATTAAAGTCCAGGATGAGGAGGCCTGGACATGCCAGAGGAAAATAAAGAAAACTCTCAACAAAGCAAGGAAAGATTCTGTTTCTGAGTATCTTACAATCTCTATTAAGGATAATCCTAAGAGCTTCTGGTCATTCATTAAGAAAATCAAAAAGGAAGAAGTGGGAATTTCAGATATCAAAATAGATAATAGTTATATGTGATCTTAAGGGTAAAGCAGAAGTGCTAAGTGATCAATTTTCCAGCGTATTTATTAGAAAAGATTTAACACACATACCTAGCTTAGACAGAGACCACACTTACCAAATATATGAAACCTCATTAAAAGTAAAGACAGTATTTTGAAATTATTACAAGAAACAAATCCAAATAAAGCTCCAGCTCCAGATGAAATCCCTCCCTTGATCTTAAAGTTAGCAGCTGATGAACTGGCTCTAATAGTGACCAATCTCGTTCAAGGGTCAATCAACACTGGCTAGTTACCAGACCCATGGAGGAGCTTGGCCTAAATAGCCAAGTGGTTATGGTACTGGGTTTGTAACCCCAAGATCAAGAGTTCAAATCTCTCAATGGCAAACTATGAAACAATGTAACTTCATCTGAAAAAACAGATGGAAACGTGTTTGTACTCGAAAGAGTTACCAGACCCGTGGATCCAAGGTAACATCTGTGGCATATTCAAAAAAGGGGATAAAAGCCAGAAAACTATAGACTAGCATCATTTGAAAATTGTGTGAACATATTATTCATTCTCATATTCATGAAGCACTTTAAAGCTCAGTATGCTGGTAGATAGTAAGCATGATTTTCAGTTGAAAAGATCTACCAAAACACAGCATTTACAGTAAGATAAAAGCAAAATACTATGGATGCTGGAAATCTGAAATAAAAACAGAAAACCCTGGAAAAACTCAGCGGGTCTGGCAGCATCTTTGGAGAGAGAAACAGAGTTAACGTTTCAAGTCTTTCTTCAGAGCGGACTCGAAACGTTAACTCTGTTTCTCTCTCCACAAATGCTGCCAACCTGATGAGTTTTCCCAGCACTTTGTTTCTATCACAGCATTTACAGACTGTCGATGACTCAGCTTCAAGTCTTGAAAGAAATGAAACTATTCACCTGGCAATAGGATTTCTCAAAAGCCTTTGACAAAGTTTTTCATGAAAAGCTCCTGTCCAAACTTCACTAAGTTGGAATCAGGTGGATATTATTAAATTGGATCTGGCACTTCCTTCCCAACAGAAGACAGAGAGTGGTTGGCATGTGATGGAGAATCATCCTCTCCTAGAGATGTCCTCTCCAGAGTGCCCCAAGGAACTGTGATGGACATACATAAATGGTCTTACCAACAAGTTACACAGGGTGTGGCTATTTGCAGATGACTGCATGGCTTACGCATCAGGAAAAACACAAGATCATATCAATTCACTGCAAGATGATCTCCTGGAATTGCAAAAATGGCAGGACCAATTCCAAAAAATGCTATGTTGTGTGCATTACCACAAAAAGGATCCACTGACAGGTAGCTTCAAGTTCTGTAATCAAATTTACCAACAGGTAGATACATAACTATATCTTGGAGTTCATCTTAAAAATCTTCAATGGGGATTCCACATTCAGCAGCTAATATCCAAAGCAAATGGGCTTCCTGAATATCTGAGCAGGAATCTTTGTTGTTGCAACAAAAATATCAGAGTTATAGCTTACCAAACACTTGTTTATCGAATCCTGGAGTATGCAAGTTGTGCATGGGATCTTTATATAGCAAGAGTATAAATAAGATTAAAGCAATTCTGCCCAAATTAGTGTGGGAAAGACACCAGTGTCACATCCTTCAGGTTTGGTATGGGAATCACTCCAGCAATGGAGGGAGAAAACTAAACTGACTGTGTTGAATAAAATTTGGAATGGACTGCTGTGAATTGACAGAAACAAGAACCTGGCGCCATCCAATAAAGACTAAACACGAGGTAGTCATCCACACAAACTGCAAAGACATTTTGTTTCCAAAACTGAGTATCAACAATCTGTCCTCCCAAGGACAATCCCACAGTAGAACAGGCTGCCACAGGAAATTGTCACAGCCCCATATTTAGATCTGGAAATTTTCAAGACCCATATTTAGATTATTTCATTTTATAAGTTTTCATTATCAGGACTACCATCTCAGCAGGCCATGTCTGGTTTAGCTAGCACTACCTATAGAAATATTGGTGGAATAGGGATGTTAGTCTGTGATGTTAACACAACTGAAGTAGAAACTGAGGCCATGTGTAATACCTGCTGCTAATGTACTGAATTCAAGGCCCATGCTGTCAGTCCTGTGTAATAAACACAAGTCACCAGTCAATAAATCCGATACAGTGTCCACCATTCCTTGGCAGTTTACCAAGTTCTGACTAAAGAGTAATTTGAGCTCCACCCCAGCTGTCACATCATGTAATGTAGTAAATCAGTCATTAAAGTGGAAAGCTTAGCTGGCAGAAATCTCCTGTGATTCAACATTCAAAGGAAGTGATAGAGTAAGGCAGTGGGATAGGCTCCAGTTAAAGCAACCAACACTGGGTCAACAGAAGGAGCCTGGTTTGTAAGGGATTGAGAGGTGCTAGGTTCACTACAGGAAGATGATGCAATGAAGGAGGATGGATGGGCTGTCGCTGGGACACTGAAAGGGTCTTGTCAGGGAAGCTATTTGATCAGGGTGTATTGTGTAGGATGGAAAACTAAACAAAGATTCTAGTGTATTATTCAGAAAAAGCAAAAAATGTATCCAGCTTTCTCTGCAGAAGAGTAAATGAGCTGAGTAGAGTGTAGGACAGACCACAATATGTATGATTTGTAGAGGCAATTGAAGCATTGGCTTGCCAGTCACCCCCAGCCAAGGAAACTTCAGAGATAAGTAAAGCTGTTTTCTAAATATTGTGGGCAATGCAATTACTGAGGTGAAAACAGACTCCTTCACAATTACTACTTCATTTACAGTTATTTAAAGAACATTAGAAAGCTACAGCAGTAAAAAAAAAATCTCAGAATCCTGCTATGGTAAACTTGTAGATTACACTTATGGTACTGTGCACAGTTTGGTCTCCATATTGCACTAGAAAACATAGAAAAAATATCTTTTTAATAATTTATTCATGGGATGTGGGCATTGCTGACAAAGCCAGCATTTGTTGCCCATCCCTAATTGACCTTGATTTGAGTGGGTTACTCAGCATTTCAGAGGGCAGTTAAGAGGCAGCCACACTACTTTGGTTTTGGAGTCACATGTTGGCCAGACTGGGTAAGGATAGCACATTTCCTTCCCTCAAGGACATTGGTGTACCAAGGTTTTTATAATAATCGACAATGGTTTCATGATCACTATTATGGAGACCAGCTTTATATTCCAGATTTTAATAATTTAAGTTCCACCATTAGGCTGGGCCTCCGGGTTATTGGTCCAGTGACATTACCACTACACCACATCTGCCCTGTTTACACAGGTAATACCAGAACTGAGAGGTTAAACCTGTCAGTAAAGATTGAACAGGCTGGGACTCTTTTCTCCAGAAAAAAGAAGCCTGAGAGGTGATCCAAGAAAGGTCTTTCAAGTTATTAAAGGATTTTTTTTTAAGAGTATGAGAAAATGTAGAGAAAATGTTTGATGGGAGAGCTTCACTCTGTATCTAACCCCATGCTGTACCTGCCCTGGGAGTGTTTGATGGGGACAGTGTAGAGGGAGCTTTACTCTGTATCTAACCCCGTGCTGTACCTGTCCTGGGAGTGTTTGATGGGGACAGTGTAGAGGGAGCTTCACTCTGTATCTAACCCTGTGCTGTATCTGCCCTGGGAGTGTTTGATGGGGACAGTGTAGAGGGAGCTTTACTCTGTATCTAACCCCGTGCTGTACCTGTCCTGGGAGTGTTTGATGGGGACAGTGTAGAGGGAGATTTACTCTGTATCTAACCCCGTGATGTACCTGTCCTGGGAGTGTTTGATGGGGACGGTGTAGAGGGAGCTTTACTCTGTATCTAACCCCGTGCTGTATCTGTCCTGGGAGTGATTGATGGGGACAGTGTAGAGGGAGCTTTACCCTGTATCTAACCCCGTGCTGTACCTGTCCTGGAGTGTTTGATGAGGACACTGTAAAGGGAGCTTTACTCTGTTTGTAATCCTTGCTCTATTTGCCTTGGAAGAGTTTATTTGAACAGCGAGCATAAAGAGGGGGAATATTAAATTTGAACTTTTCATTATCTCTCATCTGCCTTGAATTGAGTCCTTCTCAGCACGAGGTATACTCCATTTACTGATATGCATGTGCTCTGTTCGGCTAAGTTGTATGTCTTTAATCAAAAAGTTCTGGTTGGTATTGGCTGTCAGGAAATATGGAGTACTCATTACTAATCTCTAGTAAATTTGCTGCTGGGCTTCACATCAGAGGGAATGAGCTAATGGTGCTAAAGGCCAAGGGTAATGAGGAGGAATTAGAGCAGAGAAAATCGCTGTGTTTACCCCAGAACCGAGATGTTTAGCTAGCTGAATTAGTTATACTTCAATGTCATAAATCCATGATGATCCGTGAATCACAAAAATCTAACATACAAGTTCAGCAGGTAATAGGGAAAGCAAATGGAATGTTGGCCTTTATTTCAAAGGGAATGGAATATAAAAATAGGGAGGTCTTGCTAAAACTATACAAGGCACTAGTTAGACCACACCTAGAATACTATGAACAATTTTGGTCCCCTTATCTAAGGAAAGATGTACTGACATTGGAGGCAGTCCAGAGAAGGTTCAGTAGGTTGATCTCAGGTGTGGAGGGATTTTCTTATGAGGAGAGGTTGAGTAGGTTGGGCCTGTACTCATTGGAGTTTAGAAGAATGAGAGGTGACCTTATTGAAACATATAAGATTCTTAGGGGGCTTGACAGAGTAGATGCAGAGAGATTGTTTCCCCTTGTGGGAGATCTAGGACCAAGAGTCATAATCTCAGTAAGGGGTCACCCATTTAAAGCAGAGATTAGGAGGAATTTCTTCTCTGAGTGTAGTGAATCTATGGAATTCTCTACAACAGAGGGCTGTAGAGTCGGGCTCATGAAGTATATTCAAGGCTGAGATAGCCAGATTTTTAATCAGTAAGGGAATCAAGGGTAATGGGGAAAAGCAGGAAAGTGGAGTTGAGGATTATTAGATCAGCCATGATCTCCTTGAATGGCAGAACAGATTTGATGGGCTGAATGGCCTACTTCTGCTCTTACAGCTTATGGTCTTATAAAGTCAGGGGAATGTACAGGACTGGAAGAAATCAGTTCACTCTGCTTGTTTGTTCCTAATGTTTTAGAAATACTATATTACATGACACCTCTTATACCATATCAGAATTTACACTTATCCAACTTGCATTTACTGAATCACAGGATCACAGATCTGCACTGCTATTCATCCATATTTTCATCCCTCTGCAAGTAGCTAAGTCTTTTCGCTCTCTTCTAAATTTGTTGTAGAGACTGTAACCATGTTAAACGTATTTACATTCACCTTGTCTCTAGCTTTTAGCATCTTCAATAATCCTATAACGTCATCTCTGTAATTATTTCTCCTGTATAATTATCCCCAGTTTCTACAGCTCTTCCTCATAAAATCAAGAGCCTATTCTCAGTGCTCCAAATCTCTCTGGTGTGTCATGTTGTGGAGTAATATTCAGTTCCTTCCATTTGCAAACACTCTTTGTTTCCTCTTGTTCAGCCAATTTTTGGTCCAAGTCAGATGCACTCCACCTAAATCATGACTTCAAACCTTGTGGACTGATTTCCTAGGTGCATTTGATCAAAAGCTTTGCTGAAATCTAACTAAACAAAACTCACTGAGCTCCCATGTGCATCTGGTTTGCAGTCCTGCCACATTTGGTTGTGAATGGTGGTGGACAATTAAACAACTTGCTGGAGGAGGAGGCTCCACAAATATCCCCATCCTCAACGATGGGAGAGCCCAGCACATCAGTGCAAAAGATAAGGCTCTAGCATTTGCAGCCATTTTCAACAAGTGGATGATCGATCTCGGCCTCCTCTTGAGGTGTCCAGCATCACGAATGCCAGTCTTCAGCCAATTCGATTCATTCCACATGATATCAAGAAATGACATAGAAACGTAGAAAAATAGAAGCAGGAGTAGGTCATTCGGCCCTTTGAGCCTGCTCCACCATTCAGTATGATCATGACTGATCCTATATATCAACGCTGTACCCCTATCATACCCCTTGATGCCTTTGAGTCTAGAAATCTATCCATTTCCTTCTTAAATATATTCAGTGACTTGGCCTCCACAGCCTTCTGTGATAGAGAATTCCATAGGTTCACCATCCTCTGAGTGAAGAAGTTTCTCCTTGTCTCAGTCCTAAATGGCCTACCCCAAACCTGAGACTGACCTCTTGTTCTAGACCCCCCACCCCAGCCAGAGGAAACATCATCCCTGCATCCAGGCTGTCCAGCCCTGTCAGGATTGTTTATGTTTCAATGAGATCTCCTCTCATTCTTCTAAACTCCAGTGAATACAGGTCTAGTCAGCCCAATCCCTCCTCATATGACAATCCTGCCATCCCAGGAATCAGTCTGAAGGCACTGGATACTGCAAAGGCTATGGGCCCTGACAACATCCCAGCAATAGTACCAAAGACTTGTGTGCCAAGTCCTGCCGTGCCCCTAGCCAAGTTGTTCCAGTATAGCTACAACACCTGACAATGCAAAAAATTGTCAAGGAAATTTGTTCACAAAAATCAGAATAAATCATTAGTTGTTAAAGCAATTACAAGAGATTTGTCAGCCCAGTTCCATCCAACACATTCCACCTTTTTAAAATCTATTCTGAAGTCCATAATGGACTCAGAACTTTAACTCTGTTTCTCTCTCCACAGATGCTGCCAGACCTGCTGAGTTTTTCCAGCACTTTCTGTTTTTATTTCAGATCACCAGCATCTGCAGCATTTTGCTTTTATTTGATCAAATCCGGTCCTCTTCACACCAGCTCACACTTTAAAGGAGAGACTTGCATTTATACAGCACCACTCATGACCACCAGACACCCCAAAGCACCTTAGAGCCAATGAAGTACTTTCAAAGTCTAGAGGTCAATGTTGTAATGTGGAAATGTGGTAGCCCATTTGCACACAGCAAAGGCCCACAAACAGCAATTAGATAATGACCAGATAATCTGTTTTAGTGATGGTTGAAATTTACCCAAGGAGTAAGCCTAGGCTAGTCAGTTACAATGGGAATTCTGTAATGCAAGAGAATGTGATGAAGTAATAGTCATCAAGGACTGGAAAAATTCTGAAATTTACAAAGAAGTGACAGAGAGAAGCAGAAAATTGTTTGATGCAGCTATTCAATGTAATAGTACTCACTACAACTTCCCCTGGCTGACGTAAAAGCTGGATGCTAATGATGAAACTTTCCGTTGATATGAGATATAGCTATCATCCTGTACAACTGGTGCTACATTATTAATCAGCTGCTGCCCTGTGTCTGAGACTATTACTGGGGTAATGTACAAAGTCACTTCTAGGTTGCATGGCTGAAGCATAGTTAATTGTTATCTCATGGTTCAGACTATGTAATGCGATGAGATGGTTCAGCAGCTGAACTTGCTAAAAATAAGCTAATCAGTACCCTCAGTACAGACACAGGCACTGGCCTTCGCACAGAGCAAGCAAGCAGCAGAGTGGAAAATCCCATCGTGACTTTTAACTGTAAGCACAAATGTCAGAGTGAAAATGTTCCAAAAAAACTCCAATGAGATCATCTGCTTGTTCCCCAATTCAAGATAAACATTCACTGATATTATTTCCCTATACTGCCACACACCTCCCCGTTTCTGTCCAAGAACAGAAGGGTAAGGACCTTCACTCAGGCCCTGTTCACTACCTCCAGCTGTGATTCACTCCCTGAAGAACGTGGTCTCTCCAGTATCCCTTCCGGTTTTAAATGCTGTACTATTATCTCAACCATGTCTACTTTCCTCACCTCTTTGGGTAATTCTAACTCCAACTTATCCGCAAGTTCCATAAGTTTACTCTTGGTTAATTTCTGTAAACCAGTCAGAGTTACATTTTCCATTGGTAAAGGTCTTAGAAACCTCCAAAGCTATTTCAAATTCCAACCTGTACAACATACCTCACAGCAATTCCAATTCCTATGTCCAGTACCTCTTTACCTTCACGTACCTGCTTTAAAGGATTCACAGATCTCACCAATGTTCAAGGATTTCCAATCCCACTTTATAATCAATAATCCCGAACCAAATATTATTCCACGTCTAATTGCCCACTGACCGTGTTTACAATCCTGTAATTGCCCCCATTTTGTTATGATCCCCAGCTGAGATTACCCCTGGACAAGCCTGATTCCAGGATGGAGCCCAGCTTAGTAGATCCTAAATTTTATTTGTTTGTTTAGAAACATGGAGAGTAGCTACTGAACAGAGGCACAGGTGTTAGCTGATGAACTTTTAACAGAGGAATAAAACATTTATTCAACAAGAAAAAGTGAACTATATTACAATACTCCTTCACCTTTAGCTATATTTTTATAGATGTACAGATTTGTAAGGATAACACAAGTTACCAAAAGCCATCTTATACTCTAATGTCCACAGTAAGTACACAGCCCATTTACCAATAAGGCACCCTGTGGTCAGACACACCACACTCTGAAACCAAGTGACAGGTGCCACCTCAACCAGATGCTATGGATCTTTCATCTACTCCTTTGCCCCACTCCCCCGCCCAGAAGACGCTTGTCACACTGTGAACCAAACAGTCTCACTGAATTCCATCTTTCACACAAGAGTTTCCAATCTCCACTCTTAAAGACCTTGCTTTGGAATCTTCTCCCAAATCGACACTTTCTCTCAGATGCCTTCTGCAAGGGTTCACCTCCAGGGTTTTGAACTCTCCTTCTGGTGTTCCTCTTCCCTGGGTCACCACACACATTCAAGCTGTCTTGCAAACACACTCTCTCAACAGCTCAGCATTAATAGTACACCACTGTGTCACATGCCCACAGCAGAGAGTTACAGACCTTCAGTTGTCTCTTTGGACCTTCTTGCCTCTTGCAAGCTGCTCTTGCTTTAAATCTGTTTTCTGCAGCTTTTGTCTCTTTAAATCTGAAGCTTGGACCCTTGCTCTCTGCCCCTCACTCTTAACTTCACTTAACAGGACCTTTTCCCATGTTCCTGTCCTTCCTTTTGACCAGAAAATCTGCTTGGGACTTTCCCCTTTTCCCACTCTCCTGGATTTTGGGGTCTTTCTTTAGCTTGGGACAGGCTATCTGTCCCTTCTAGGCTGCATCTGCCTGGCAGCTATTTTCAAAACTAGCTGAACTCCAACAGCTTCCAAAACAAACTGCTGTTTCTAGCTTCCCTGTGTGTATCTGTGGGAAGGACCTGTCTCTCTGTTGCTAGGCAACAGCCCAATTCTTCCACCCTTGTTTGTTTACTTAACTTACAGACGCAAAACTCTCATTAGAATTGCAAGTACCTTTTTGAAGTGAAACTAAAACTCAATTTGATCTTTCTTAACACAGGCACAGAAATACAAGTCCATCTTAAACTTTAAGGCTAAAACTCATTCCCAATACCCACAAACACCAATATACCTTAAACTACCTCTATTTCCTAACAAGATAGTGAGGCTTATCACAAGTAGGGAGAGAGAGTGAGAGTTGTCACAACTAGAACCATAGAAAAGTTATAGCACAGAAAGAGGCCATTTGGCCTATTGTGTCAGCGCTGGTTAAAAGAACAAGCCACCCATTCTAATTCCACCTTCCAGTATATGGTCTGTAGCCTTACAGGTTACAGCACTTCAGGTGCAGATCCAGGGACCTTTTCAATGAGTTCAGGGTTTTTGCCTCAACCACCAAATCAGGCAGTGAATTCCACAAACCCACCACCCTCTGGGTGAAGAGGTTTTCCCTCATGTCCCCTCTAATCCTTCTACTAATCACCTTAGATCTGTGCCCCCTGGTAATTGACCTCTCTGCTAGGGGAAACAGGGCATCCCTGTTTACTCTATTTAGGCCCCTCATAATCTTGTACACCTCAATCAATTCACCCCTCAGCCTCCTCCATTCTAAGGAAAACAACCCCAGCCTATCCAATCTTTCCTCATAGCTGCAATTTTCAAGCCCTGGCTACATTCTTGCAAATCTCCTCTGCACTCTTTCCAGGGCAATTATGCCTTTCCTGTAATGAGGTGACCAGAACTGCACACAAAATTCCAGCTGTGGCCTAACCAGCGTTTTATATTGTTCCAGCATTCTGTCCCTGCTTTTGTATTCATTCCAAATACTTCTTTACCACCTTATCCTGCCACCTTCAGGGACCTGTGAACATGTAGTCCAAGATCTCTGACTTCCTCTACCCCTCTCAATATCCTCCCATTTATTGAGTATTCCCTTGCCTTGTTTGCCTTCCCCAAATGCATCACCTCTCACTTCTCCAGATTGAATTCCATTTGCCACTTTTTCACCCACTCAACCAAACCATTGATATCATTCTAGAGTCCACAGCTATCCCCTTCACTACCAACTGCACAGCCGATTTTTATGTCATCTGCAAATTTCCCAATCATGCCTCCCACTTTTAATTCTGAATCAATAATATATACAATAAGCAGCAAGGGCTCCAATGCTGAGCCCTGTGGAATGCCTCTGGAAACCGCTTTCCATTCACTAAAACATTTGTCGATCATTACCCTTTGTTTCTGTCACAGCCAATTTTGGATCCAACCCAGCACGTTCCCCTGTATCCTATGGGATCTCGTTTTTCTGACCTGTCTGCCATGTGGGACCTTGCCAAATGCCTTATTGAAATCCATGTAGACAATATCCACTGCACTACCCTCATCAATCCTCCTTGTTATTTCCTCAAAAAATTAGTAAGACACGACTTTCCCTTAACAAAACCATGCTGACTATCCTTGATAAATCCTTGTCCTTCTAAGTGACAGTTTATCCTGGCTCTCAGAATTGATTCTAATAATTTGCCCACTATAGAGTGTGAGAAGCAGATGTAGACCATTCGGCCCCTCAAACCTCTGTCATTTGATAAGATCATGGATGATCTGATTGTAGCTTCTACTTTCCTGTCTACCTCCTATATCCTTTCACTTCCTTATCAGTTAAGAATCTATCTAACTCAGCCTTAAAAAAACAGCACTTCCTTTGCTGTCTGGTGAAGAGAATTTCACAGACTGAAGGCTCTCTGATAGAAGATTTTTTTCCTCATCTCAGTCTCATATGGGAGACCCCTTATTTTTAAACTGTGCTGCCTAGTTCTAAAGCCTTTCATAAGGGAAAACGTCCTCTCAGCATCCACTCTGTCAAGTCTCCTCAGGATCTTATGTTTCAATAAGATCACCTCTCATTCTTCTAAACTCCATTGGATACAGGCCCAACCTTCCCTCATAAGCCCTTCAACCCAGGGATCAGTCAAGTGAACCCTTTCTGAACTACTTCTAACGCACTTTTACCTTTTTTCAAATAAGGAAACCAAAACTGTATACAGTATTCTTTGCAGACTCCTTATGTCCTCCTCACAACTTACTCTCCCACCTATCATTGTGTCATCAGCAAATTTAGCAGCCAAGGTGTTGACTCTTCCTGGAATATAGTTCCATGGACTTTGGACTCCTTCAGTAGCCTGTCTAATTGAATGAGGTACACAGTGAGTACAACATCACAGTCCTGACGAGCTTGGCCTAAATAGCCAAGTGGTTATGGTACTGGGTTTGTAACCCCAAGATCAAGAGTTCAAATCTCACAATGGCAAACCATGAAACAATGTAACTTCATCTGAAGCAGATGGAAATGGGTTTGTGCTTGAAAGAAATCACAGTCCTGACCTCATTACAACATTCACAAATTTGCACTGTTCAGCAGTTTCTGCATAGATATCAGGTCCTGAAACTATTTCCTCTGTCCTAGCGCTGAGATTTGGAGGATAATTGTAACAGTCCCTTGAGAGACACTTGCAGTGTAGACCAGAGTGAAAACTGGGACTTCTAATCTGTGTCTTTGTCCCACACTGGGTCTGAGCCACAGCTGCAGATCTATGATGTGGCTAATTCCATGCAGGGGACATTTTTCTTTTCCTTTTTAAAGATAGATGTGATCTGGGTACTTAGTTCTGAGTGACTGAACCAGTCAATGTTCCATAAGAGGAACTTTATACAAGAAGTTTAAAACCAGAAATGATTGACTAATTCTAACCTGGACTCAGCTGTGTGGAGGGGGTGTAGGAAAAGCGAGGGGTATCAGTAGGAGGAATGTGGGTGCACCTGACTTTCATCGACGTACTGATTGAAAGACATGAAATTTGAATTCTTATTTTTAAAATATTACTCAACAGCTGAATGCTGAGGCTGTTATTTGTGATTGGATAGAGGCAGTGTATAAATGAGTAATCTCCTTACACTCTTCCATCTGATAAAGTGTTTAAAAGTAAACCCTTGTATCGCTTTCTGCTTCTCAGACCTTGGCCCTTATCTGATAGAGGAATAGAGTGTTAGAATTCAGTAACTGGCAACAGCCCATGAATGAGTGCTTTTGCCCCAGATCAGGGATCATTTACTGAACAGATCCCCATGATGGGAGATAAGGCAGAATAAACCCAATTTAAAATAGATATTTAGTGTCGACTCTCTGCGCTGTCTTGGTATTGATGTAGATAGTGTTGTCTATTTATTCAGGTCGGTGACAGTGATTCTTGGACTAAATTAGTTCAGTGATGGTGAGTCAGCACCAGCCCCGCTCGTGCCCCAGTGCAGCTCCAGTGAACATGTCTGGCTGTGCAGGTGTAATATTATCATCCTGGAAATTCTGCTTACTGGGTCAGTTTGGGAGTTGGGTGGACAGAGGTTGGGGTGGGCTCACCTCCCCTATTGACTGGGAAGAGATTAAAAACTGCCCCATATATTTTAACTTCCTCCAGTAATTAAATTTATTATGACCTGTTCAGCAGGACATGCTTTTTCCTCAGGGTGACCTGTTCCATTTGGCTTCCGCCCTCCATACCACTCCCCCCAGTGGTACTGTGCTTCAACGAGTAATTAGTGAGCACTTTCCAACTCCTGTGGAGGCTGATTTGGCTCTAATCTGCCCCTAAAGAAAATTGACAACATTCTCTCTCTCTCTCTCTCTCCCACTTCCCCAGTCTGTATACATGATCTGTTATTGTGATGTTTGTTTCTCACAAGTCACTAACTTACCTTTGTTAATTCTTACAGGCAATGAGGACAGTCCTTCTTGAAACTTGCCGAACCTGTGGTCCTCCATCCTTTGGCTGAAAGTGGTGTTAAAAGGCAGGAGCCATTATGCCCTTGAAGGAATCAACTGCCTAGTGTAGCCAGAGAATTTTGTAGAAATGGGGGAAGAGCCATGCATTGTGTCCAAGAGCTATTTTAACAATTATTACAACAAGGATTTAATAATTTTTCATTATAACCAAACTGGGAAGCTTGAGGACCCAAAGTATAATAACCAGAAACTGAGGAACAGCTCCGTTTTCTTCATCATTTTGTGTTCTTTCATCATTCTTGAAAACCTACTCGTCTTGGTGGCCATCTGTAGATATAAGAAGTTCCACTCAGCCATGTTTTATTTCATTGGGAACTTAGCGCTCTCTGATCTGTTTGCAGGTGTTGCTTACATTTTCAACATCGTGTTTTCGGGCAGCTGGACCTTGAAGCTGACGCCGCTGCAGTGGTTTTTCCGTGAGGGTACCATGTTTGTTGCATTGGCAGCATCTGTCCTCAGTCTGCTGGCCATCGCCATCGAGAGACATGCTGCCATTGTGAAAGTCAAACTCTATAGTGGTGATAAGAATAGTCGGATGTGTTTGCTGATTGGAAGCTGTTGGATTGCCTCTGTGCTATTGGGTGGGCTGCCAATAATGGGCTGGAACTGCTTGTGCCACATGAATGGTTGTTCCACTGTGCTCCCTCTCTTCTCCAAGAATTACATTCTGTTCTGTATCACTCTGCTCAGCGTCATCCTTCTGTCAATAGTTATCCTTTATGTGCGAATTTATCTGATTGTCCGATCCAGTCACTGTGAAACCGCGGCTCCACAAACCCTGGCGTTGCTGAAGACAGTGACAATTGTGCTGGGAGTGTTTATTGTTTGCTGGGCACCCACCTTCATCATGTTACTGCTGGATTTTGCCTACGCGGAAAGTGATTTGAAGATCCTGCATAAAGCAGAATATTTCCTGGCCCTGGCTACCCTCAACTCTGCAATGAACCCCATCATTTACACACTGAGGAGCAGGGACATGCGCAGAGCATTTCTGCGTGTCCTGTGCTGTTGTTCCACAATGGAAAAAAGGATTGAGAGCTGCTTCCCTAGTCTTCGTCACCCCAGTACTTTGGACCGGTCTTACCATAAACACAAGGCAGACTCACCAACGATGCCGGAATGCACAACATTCGTATAAATATCTGTGCTGCAGAAGGGTCTGATGGTGAGGAGTGTTGTAACACATATCATCGACGCATGCACTCCACACACTCGCCCATCAGAGACAAAACGTATCCTTGATCAATCCTCAAGCCCATAATGTTCGATGGTGGAGGTTGCCGTCACGAGGGGTCCTCTATTCAGCAAATGGTGGGGCAAATTGGACATGACACTCAATATATTCCCTCTTCCCATCTGACACTTGGCAACCAGTCAGCTGTCCTGTGGGGTTTATTTTTGTCACCATGGAAACAATTTGGCACCAGCCAATCTGAAAGGAATGCACTTGACAAAATAACTCATTGTTCAGCTGCGCCACAGAATTTGCAAAGCCTCTTGGACAGAGTGTGTGGCCCAAGCAGGTTGGAAATTACAGTGACTTCATTAACCGACAATGCTGGACTGCAGAGACCCATGGGGCACTGTGTGTTCTTATCCACCTGATCAGAGATGATCATATTTCCATGTTAAGGGCAATTTAATACAGTGGCTGGAAGGAGATGATAAAATATTTTTTGGGATAACAACCATACACAGCAATTTCATGAATGCCTATAAAACCATCAGAAACTGTTCTCTCACCCCACGAGTGTTAGACCTGACCCTGAGAGAACTTGCTCCATACATCTTTCCCAGTGGAGCCGGCACTGCCTGTTGGCACTGACCCCAACCCCGACCCCCGCTGCCCGGAGGCACTGGTCCCCCACTGCCCGGCAGCACTGGACCCTGCCCAGTGGTGAGGCAGCACCGGGCTCCTTACAGTAGGAAACTGTGAAACTGTTCCTCTCACACTAACACTTCATAAAACAGATGGAGAGTGGCAGGATTCCTGTGGAGCAGATTTGGTTACAGTCCTGTCAGGGTCATGAGCTGAACCCTATTGGGGGGCTATAAGCATCACTGACAGTTTGTGAATCGAGTAAACTATTAGTTACACGACATGAGTAGATAAAACATTAACGCTGGCCAGTCACAGCTTCAACATTCAATATTTTAATTGTATTTTAAATACTGGGCCATATGTCAGTTAGAATCAGGTTTGTATCTACAATTCTGTAATTTGGGCATTGGCTGCTGCTTTGATCTTTGTCATTCATACAATTACTGTGTCTCCAACTGAGCAATGATTTAATATTAGCTCATTTCATGATTAGTTTCCATGGGATCTCTCTGCTGTTTGGACTTTCTGTTCTGTATACACTTCCAAACCAGCGTGCCGAGAAGCTTGTCTTTTGGAACTTTACAGCTGAGGCGCACAATGTCAGCCCTAGTCTAAAACTGATGCAGCAACCATTAACACAGTGGGGTTTACAGCTGAGATCTGACCCAGGCGTCCAGTGCTACTGACTGTCCTGGACTCAATTATCATGTGTCTTAAGCCACTTTGTGTTCTGACTGGATAATGACCATTGATGGGTGAAAATTTCCATAAGTCTGCTGGAATAGCCTTTCCCATAAAAAATAACTCAAATGTACAAGCTTGATGGAGCTATGTTGCCTACATTTCCCTAAGTGATGGAGGCACTGAACAATCGCAGTGTTTTAAAAAGCTAGGCCATGTTACCAATGGCAACAGGCAGTCAGGCAGCATCCTGCACGTCAGTGGAAATGGCATTTGATTCATTGTCCACAGTGATGCTGTTTTGGAGAATTTAAAGAGAATGACCCGCTGTCTTGAAGACTGCCAATAGACCAGGCTGCCCCTTTAAATGAAGGTAAAATTAACTTGGTTGTGTAGTTTAAATGTTTAAGTGGCAACACTACAGCTGGAGCCAGCAATTAATTGTCAATTGTTTAATGTGTATATGTCAATGTACAGCATTCAAGTATAGAATGTTAAATGGTACGAAAACTAATCAGTGGCTGTTCACAGAGAATAACCAACAGAAAATAAACCTTTCTTAAAAAAAAATCCTGCCTTGGTTTTTGGATTCCAAGGTTCAGTTTCAGGAGCTGCAATGGAAAGATCATAAGTTTCTTTAACCACTTTTGAGATTCTTCAAGAAACCTGGTGAGGAGAGGATCAAAATAAGAGTCACACCCAGTGTCCTGTGCACACTGCAGAGGGAGTGAGATTGGAGTTGGGCCTCATTTGACACTGACAATAGTTATGGATTCAGCCTTATTTACTCTTCCATTCCTCTCTCTCTCTCTCTCTCTCTCTCTCTCATCCCATCTGTTTAGTTTGATGTCAAAAGGCCATTCTCAAGCTGTGAGTGTACTATGTCTTCCCAACAATCAGAGCTTAGAATTCACACAAGGCTCAAACCTCACTGGGTATGGCTAGAAATAGCCAAGGAAGTCAAAATTTAGTTAGCACCTCATAACATACGAACATACATGTGAACATATGTATTAGGAGCAGGAATAGGCTACTCGGCCCCTCAAGCCTGCTCCGTCATTCAATAAGATCATGGCTGATCTGAACATAACCTCAACCCCACATTCCTGCCTAGCCCTGATAACCTTTCAGCCCCTTGTTAATCAAGGCTCTATCTAGCTCTGCCTTAAAAATATTCAAAGACTCTGCTTCCACTGTCTTTTAAGGAAGAGACACTCAACCATGTGAGTGAAAAAATTTCTCCTCATCTCTGTATTAAGTGGCCCCTTTTTAAACAGTGACTCCTAGTTCTAGATTCTCCCATAAGAGGAAACATCCTCTCCACCTTGTCAAGACCCCTCGGGTTCTTAAAGGTTTCAATTGAGTCACCTCTTACTCTTCTAAATTCCAGTGGATACAAGCCTACCCTGTCCAGCCTTTCCTCATAAGACAACCCGCCCATTCCTGGCATTAGTCTAGTAAACCTTCTCTGAACTGCTTCTAACACATTTACATCTTTCTTTAAATAGGGAGACCAGAACTGTGTACAGTACTCCAGATGTGGTCTCACCAATGTCCTATACAACTGAAGCATAACCTCCCTACTTTTGTATTCAATTCCCCTCACAATAAATGATAACATTCTATTAGCTTTCCTAACTACCTGCTGCACCTGCATACTAACCTTTTGTGATTCATGGACTAGGACACCTAGATCCCTCTGAATCTCAGAGCTGTGCAATCTCTCACCGTTTAAATAATAAGCTTCTTTATTCTTCCTGCCAAAATGAACGGTTTCACATCTGCCCACATTGTACTCCATTTGCCAGATCTTTGCCCACTCACTTAACCTATTAATATCACTTTGAAGCCTCCTTACATCCTCCTCACAATTTACTTTCCTACCTATCTTTGTGTCATCAGCAAATTTAGCAAACATTCCTTTGGTCCTTTAATCCAAATCATTTATATAAATTGCACAAAGTTGAGGCCCCAGATCACAGTGGCACACTACTGGTCACATGCTGCCAACCAGAAAAAGACCCATTTATGCTAACTGTCTGCCTGTTAGCTAGCCAATCTTCTATCCATGCCAATATGTTAACCCCCTATACCATGAGCTTTTATTTTCTGCAACAACCTTTGATGCGGCACTTTACCACATGCCTTCTGGAAATCTAAGTACAGTACATCCACTGGTTCCCCTTTATCCAAACCACATAAGACTCCTTTAAAGAACTCCAATAAATTGGTTAAGCGCAATTTCCCTTTTACGAAACCTAGTTGACTCTATCTGATTGCCTTGAATTTTTCTAAGTGCCCTGCTATAACATCTTTAATAATTGCTTCTAATATTTTCCCTATGACGTTAGGGAAAATGTTAGGCCAACTGGCCTATAGTTTCTTGCTTTCTGTCTCCCCTTTTTGAATAAAGGAGTTATTTTTGCTATTTTCCAATTTAATGGAACCTTCGCTGAATCTAGGGAGTTTTGGAAAATTAAAACCAGTGCATCAACTATCTCACTAGCCATTTTCAAGACCTCAGGGTGAAGCCCATCTGAACTTGAGGATTTGTCAGCCCATAGCCCCAATTATTTGCTCAATACCACTTTCCTGGTGATTGTAATTTTCCCGAGTTCTTTCCCCCCATTTCCTGGTTTGCAACCATTTATGGGATGTTACTTGTGTCCTCCATAGTAAAGACTGAAGCAAAGTGCCTGTTTAATTCATCTGCCATCTCCCTACTTTCCATTATCAGTTCCCCACACGGACTCTCTATAGGACCAATGCTCACTTTGCTAACTCTTTTATCTCTTCCTTTATACTCTGTCCTACAGGTAGTTACAATTAGGGTGCCTGTACACCACTCCCACAAGTGACTTCTTGCCTTTACCACTCTTCATCTCAACCCAAACATAACCTAATACCATCATTAATTAACAGAGCCACCCCTCTACCTTTTCCTAACTTCCTGTCCTTCCTAAATGTCACATAACCTTCAATATTCAGGTCCTAATATGTGTCATTCTGTAGCCATGTCTATGTAATGGCTATCAAATTGTACTTATTTATTTCTATTTGCACTACCAGTTCATCTGTTTTGTTTTGAATGCTATGTGCGTTTAGATACAGGGTCTTTAATTTTGTCCTTTAATTATTTTTGTAGCATCTAGCCTTATCTGCTGATTTACTCTTAGATTTGTACTCTCTGTCCTTTCCTGTCCCTGTCTGTTTATCGTTTCCCATATTAATACCTTTCTCTTTTACCTTGTCTCTATTCTTTGGTTTACCACACCTTCCCAAATTTGATCCCTTGCCCCAATCTGTCAAATCTGTCAAATTGTGCAAACTTCATGTAAACATTAGGGGGTAGAAACAGTGTGTCTATGTGTAAGATTGTGGTGGGGGTGGGGCGGTGCAGGTGGAGGTTAATATTGGGCACAGCTGTTTGACTCACTGAGACCATCATTTGGGTACTTTAATCACAAGCCTCTCCTTGAAGCAGTTTTGATTATGTTCTTTCTGATATCTCACTGCTTCAATACAGGACTCCAAAAATTATTATAAAATCAAAATAATTTTACTTTTTGTTCCAGCTCTTTCTGGGAGGAAGAAAGGGAAAGAAAGACATGATCTGGATGATCTGATAGGTATCAGCATCTTTCACAATCTTTAGGTCATCACAATGCACTTCAGTCAATTATTTTTGAACTGTGGTCAACGGGATACACAGCAGTCAATTTGTGCACAGCAAGCTCCCACAAACAGTAATGTTACGATTAGCAGATTATCTGTTTTTGTGTTGTTGATTGAGGGATAAATATTGGCCAGGACACCGGGTGGGTGGGGGGAGGGGGGGGGTGGTGGGGGAAACTCCACTGCTTTTCTTTGAAATAGTGCCATAAAATCATTTATGTTGATCTGAGGGGCCCTCAGTTTAATGACTTCACTTCTGATAGTGCAGCACTCCCTCAGCACCGCACTGCTTCTGTTCATCTCAGCCAGAAGCTCCAAGTTCAAGTTCCACCCCAGGACTTGTTAACCACAGAAGGAGGATTTGTAACACGGTTCAACAAGTTGATAATTAGCCTGCTAATTCTTCCAACGTTTCCCCGCTATTCCCCAAAGTGAAAAAAAATGTGGAGTTACGAAACAAACAAACGAACAAGTACAGCAGTGCCAACCTGGATTCTATGCTCAAGTCTATGGAGTTGGACTTCAACCACAGCCTCTGACCCAGGATCAAGTGCTAATTACTGAGCTAAACTGACGCTTCCAATCCAAGTTCAAATTGTGGCCTGTGTAACACAGACTGCCACACAGGCCTGGGCAACTGGTCAAGCAGATCGATAGGTCTGGTCCTTGGTCATGATGAAAGTTGTTTCAAAGGTCCAGTTCTTACTTGCTGTTGGATTATGCAGCCTTGGGCCAATCCTTATCCATAGTTCTTCTCTTGCTCAATAACTGTCCCTCCTCAGTAGGCCTTAGATTTTACAGTGCAGCCTGTTATACGATACAACTTTTTTCATATTTGTTCATGAAATATGAAACTCACTAGCAAGGCCAGCATTTAGTGCTAGTCCATAAACTCTGCTCATCTTCTTGAATAGGCTGTTTTGTGTTGGATGGCGTGGAACTTCATGAGTATTGCTGGAGCTGCAACCATCCAGGTAAGTGGCTTGTGCCTTTTAGATGGTGGACAGGCTTTGGGGAGTCAGGTGGTGAGTTACTTGCTACAGAATTCCCAGGCTCTGACCTGCTGTTGTAGCCACAGTGATGGTAATGCCATTGAATATCAAGGGGGCGATGGTTAGATTCTCTCTTGTTTGAGATGGTCATTGCCTGGCACTTGTATCTCCAGTTCTTGCTCCATATAGACAAGGACTGCCTCAGTATCTGAGAAGTTATGAATGGGGCTGAACGTTGTGCAATCATCAGCGAACATCCTCACTTCTGACCTTATAATGGAAGAAAGGTTGTTAATGAAGCAGCTGAAGATGGTTGGGCCTAGGACACTACCTTGAAGAACTCTTGCAGTGATGTCTGTGGTTGAGATGATTGGCCTAATCATGAAAATACAAATGCATGAAGGAGGAAACTTCCTCTTACAAAATATTGAACAAAGGAAGTGTGGCACTGGATGTGACTCGAAGCAGCTGGGCCATGCTAACACGGAAAGGCTCTGACTTTAAAATAGGAAATGGGTGAGTGAAAGGGGTTAAATAGCAAGCGCTGACTCACAGTTACGCTCGATCAATCAGACATCTGTCTGCTTTTAGAATTCCCCTGAGCTGCTGCTGATTTGAATCTTCAGTTACTTTATTGAATTCAGAAATTTCAAGTGTGGACAGGTTCAAGGCATATTGTGATCACCTCAAACAAATGTCATTCATTTCCACACTCTGGCCTGATTAGTGTCAGTGTCCCTAGATTGATTACAATTGAACAAGCCTCAAATCCAACCCATCGGTCATGTCTCACCTATTCCCAGCCTTGATGCATGTACTCTGAAAGTGAAATAAATCAAGAGATTCTGATGAGGTGAGAATGGTGGATTGTAGGAGAGAGCTAGGTGAGTGAGAAGGTTCATAATTTTGAAGTCTTTGGGAATCAGTTAAATATGAGACAACAGTCTGTATTATGTTCATGAGTGGAAGTATACAGTACAGCAGAGAGCCAATAAGAGAGGAAAGGTGTTAGAAACCTGACTAAAAAGGTGGTTTTGAGGAGGAGAGAAGGGCTTTAGGGAGGGAGTTCCAGAATAAGCCCACGGATAGAGAGAGAAAGGGCTGGTGATAGGGTGAGATGAGATTATGGAGGGACTAAGGAACTTGAATAGAAAGTTAAATGAGTTGGGTAGGTCAGCACCCATGATGGGGGTTATAGATAAACTGAAATTAGCAGATGTGCAGATGGATAAATTGGAGTTTGTGGAAGCTCGGTGGGGCAGTGAGCAATGGTCAGATCAGGAGGCTTTTATAGAGTAGGCAGGGATCCAATGGAAGAGAGCAGAGGTGGGTAGTGTGCAGGCAAAGAAAGTGGGGCAACTACACATATGGTCACAATCTTAGAGATAAAGA
This sequence comes from Isurus oxyrinchus, assembly GCA_026770705.1. Lineage (NCBI taxonomy): Eukaryota > Metazoa > Chordata > Chondrichthyes > Lamniformes > Lamnidae > Isurus > Isurus oxyrinchus. The sequence goes on from JANJGN010000029.1 coordinate 28,639,550, forward strand.
ATTCTACAAGCCCTTGATGCAGTGATGGAGGGAGGAGGAACAGTTTGTTAAATAGTGTTCTTAGGGCTCAGGAGGAACAAGAGAAGAAAGCTCATATTAAAAGATAAGTTAGAAAAGAGAAATAGTGTTCATCTATTTTACAAATGTGAATACTCCCCACTTGCCTGGGTGAGTGCAGCTCCCACAACACTCAAGAAACTTGACACCGTCCAGGACAAAGCAGCCTGTTTGATTGGCACCACATCCACAAACATTCACTCCCTCCACCACTGACACACACTGGCTGCAGTGTGTACCATGTACAAGATGTACCACAGGAATTGACCAAAGCTCCTTACACAGCAGTTTCAAACCCATAACCGCTACCATCTAGAAGGTCAAGGACAGCAGATAGATGGGAAGACCATCACCTGGTAGATCCCCCCCCTGCACCCCCAGGTCACTCACCATCCTGACTTGGAAATATATCGTCGTTCCTTCACTGTCATCGTGTCAAAATCCTGGAACTCCCTCCCTAACAGCACTGTGGGTGTACATAAACCACACAGATTGCAGCAGTTTAAGAAGGCAGCTCACCACCACCTTCTCAAGGGTAACTAGGGATGGGCAATAAATGCTGGCCTGTGAATGAATTTTTAAAAAATCTGCTCAAATTAATTTCTTTCTACAGGCTGAAGGAAGATACTCAGCTCAAACAGGAAGATTTAACTGGAGGAAGCTTCAACAATGGGGGAGACCTAGGGGCAGTAAGAGACAGAAACACAGGGCCCAGACACTGGGGCACTGGTCAGGTACGGCAGCCCTGACACTGGAGCACTGGTCAGACACAGTGCCCTACACTTGGGCCCTGGTTGGACATAGGGCCATTTACACTGGTTTGTACTGGTCTCTCCAATTTTCTGCTCTGTTACTCAGTGGTAAGCCCGGCTCACTGTTGTGCAGACAGGCATGTACACACTGCTCCAAGCAATTAACATGCCTACTAAGAAACAGCCTAGCTGATGGGCTCACACTTATCTCAGTCATAAACAGCTGTGAACTTCATGATCAACTTCCGCCCAGTACGAGGGACTTTAGCACTTCCTGTAAATTTACACCTTTGTAAAGCTGATGTTCCAGGCAACAGAACCTACCCCCACCACACACACCCGCTGGCTCCAAACCAGCCAATCACTCTCAAGCTGTGTCTATGCCATTTAACTGTCACGTAGTTTCTGAAACCATACTCCCCTCAAGTTGACGAGAGCAATAAAAGCAAAATTTATCCGCTGCTCAGTGACAGGAGGCGCAGGGTCCAGGGGGAAAAGGATCCAGTGACAGGAGGCCCAGGGTCCAGGGGGAAAAGGATCCAGTGACGGGAGGCCCAGGGTCCAGGGGGAAAAGGATCCAGTGGCGGGAGGCCCAGGGTCCAGTGACATCAGGGTACAGTGATAGAAGGCTGAGGGTCCAATGACACTAGGATCCAGTGACATGAGGCTCAGGGTCCAGTGGCACCAGCATTCAGTGATGGGAGGCATGGGGTCCAGTGACACCAGGATCCAGTGATGAGAGGCCCAGGGTCCAATGGCACCCAGGTCCAGTGGTGAGAGTTCCAGGTACCATTGACAGCAGGATCCAGTGATGAGAGGCCCAGTGGCCAGCAACACCAGGGTCCAGTGATGAGAGCCCAGGGTCCAATGACGCCAGGATCCAGTGACGAGAGGCCGAGGATCCAGTGACACCAGGATCCAGTGATGAGAGGTCCAGGGTCTGGTGGCGCCCAGGTCCACTGATGAGAGTTCCAGGTACCTTGACACCAGGATCCAGTGATGACAGGCCCAGGGCCCAGTGACACCAGGATCCAGTGACACCAGGCTCCAGTGACAAGGTGCCCAGAGCCCAGTGACACCATGATCCAGTGGTGGGAAGCCAAGGGTTCAGTGACACCACGGTCCAGTTATACCAGGATCCAGTAAAGGGAGGCTCCAGTTATGAGAGTTCCAGGTACCAGTGACACCTGAATCCAGTGATGAGAGGCCCAGGGTTCAGTGATGCCAGAATCCAATGACACCAGGCTCCATTGACAAGATGCCCGGGATCCAGTGACACTAGGAGTCAGTGATCAGAGGCCCAGGGTCCAGTATCACCAGTGTCCAGTGATGGGAGGCACGGGGTCCAGTGACACCTGGATTCAGAGACAGGAGGCCCAGGGTCCAGTGACACCATAACCTAGTGACGGGGGGCCATGGGTTCAGTGACACAAAGGTCCAGTTACACCAGGATCCAGTGATGGGAGGCCCAGTTTCCAGTGGCAAGAGGCCCAGTGTCCAGTGACACCAGGGTCCAGTGACAAGAGGCCCAGGGTCCAGTGACACCAGGATCCAATGACATCAGGGTCCAGTGACGAGTGGCCCAGTGTCCAGTGACAACAGGATCGAGTGCTGAAAGTCCCAGGATCCAGTGACACTAAGATACAGTGATGAAAGTCCCAGGGTCCAGTGATGCCAAGACCCATGATGCGGGGCCTAGGATCCAGTGACATCACAATCCAGTGATAAGTGGCCCATGGTCCAGTGACACCAGAATCCAGTGATGAGAGGCCTAAGTTCCAGTGTCATCAGGTCCAGTGATGGGAGCCATGGGGTCCAGTGACACCAGGATCTAGTGATGGGAGGCCCAGGGTCCAGTGGCATCAGGGTCCAGAGACACCAGAGTCCAGTGGCAAGGGGCCCAGAGTCCACTGACACCAGAGTCCAGTGATGAGAGGCCCAGGGTCCAGTGACACCAGGATCCAGTGATGAGAGGCCCAGGATCCAACGACACTAGGGGCCAGTGACACAAGGCTCCAGTGACAAGACGCCCATGGTCCAATGACACTGGGATCCAGTGATTAGAAACCCAGGGTCCAGTGTCACCAGGGTCCAGTTATACCAGAATCCAGTGATGGGAGGCCCAGGGACCAGTGACACCAGGGTCCAATGACACCAGGGTCCAGTGACAAGAGGCCTAGGGTCTTGTGACGCCAGGATCCAGTGACGAGAGGCCGAGGGTACAGTGGAACCAGGATCCAGTGATTGAAGGACCAGGGTCCAGTGACGCCAAGGACCAGTGATGAAATTTCCAGGTACCAGTGACACCAGGATCCAGTGATGAGAGGCCCAGGGTCCAGTGACATCATGGTGTAATGGCACTAGGATGCAGTGATGAGAAGTCCAGTGTCCAGTGACATCAGGATCCAGTGACGAGTAGCCCAGGGTCCGGCAACACCAGGATCCAGTGATGAGAGGCCCAGGGTCCAATGACACCAGGGTCAAGTGACAATGGGCCCAGGGTCCAGTGACACACGGATGCAATGACAAGAGACCCAGGGTCCAGCGACACCAAGGTCCAGTGATGAATGTCCCAGGGTCCAGTGACACCAAGATCCAGTGATGAAAGTCCCAGGATCCAGTGACTCCAAGATCCTGCAACGAGAGGCCTAGGGTCCAGTGACACCAGGATCCAGTGATGGCAGGCCCAGAGTCCAGTGACACCAAGGTCCAGTGATGAGAGGCCCAGGGGCCAGTGACACCAGGATCCAGTGATGGGAGGCCCATGGTTCAGTGACATCAGGATTCCATGATGGGAGGCCCAGGATTCAGTGACACCAGGATCCAGTGACACAAGGCTTCAGTGATGAGAAGACCAAGGTCCAGAGTCACCAGGGTCCAGTGATGGGAGGCCCAGGGTCAGCAAGGTCCAGTTACACCAGGATCCAGTTATGGGAGGCCCAGGGTCCAGTTTCACCAGGGTGTAGTGATGAGAGGCCCCCAAGGTCCAGTGACACCAGAATTCAGTGACGAGAGGCCCAGGGTCTAGTGACACCATGATCCAGTGGACACCTGGATCCAATGACGAGAGGCCCGGGTTCCAGTGACACCTAGATCCAGTGATGAGAGGCCCAGGGTCCAGTGACACCAGGATCCAGTGAAGAGAGGCCCAGGGTCCAGTGATGAAAGGCCCAGGGTTCAGTGACACCAGGGTCTAGTGCCAAGAAGCCCAGGGTCCAGTGACACCAAGGTCCAATGACACCAGTGTCCAGTGATGGGAGGCCCAGGGTCCACTGACGGATGCTGACATGCATTCCGGTGAGAATAACTGGATTGTGATCAAAAGTAGGAACTTGGGTTGATTTTTTTGTCTCATAGTCCAGAGGCACAGAGGGTAATTTCAGGCCTGAGCAGAACAGAGCAATCAGATCAGGAACTTCCCTAACTCTGATCAGGAGTCTGATCAGGACCTCTATCTGGTTTAGTCCTTTTGTATTTTATTCCCTGAGCTTTTAGATTTATTTTCTTAGCAGAGTTGCCCTGTTAATCACTTCAGACCAAATATTTACAGTCTGTCTGTTCCTGCAGTTTCCCATTTGACTGCAGTGTGGGTCTTGGGTTAAACTCCCTTGAGCTGTGAATCGAGAATTTGCTGTTTCTGGCTCTACTTGATTCCGATTTGCTCCAGTACTCAATGGCTATGGGAAACATTCTGTTCAGATTCTAATAAACAGGCAACCCAGGTAACTGGGATTGGATTACACAGATGGTATCACTGAGTCTGCAGGCAACAAACCCTGGTGAAAGAAGACAGAGCTTGATATTAAACGCAGGAAGCCCAGAGGCTGAGCAGGCCCTGCAGGATGGAAGCTAGGACATTGTTAAACTGTGCCCAGCTAAACCAACTGGGCTTGCTGTAAAATCAAACCATGAAATCAATATATTATCCGAAAATGCAAGGGAGCTTCTGTCCACTCAGCTCTTCCAGCATCTTTTTAATGGCAACTGACCAATGTTGGATTTTTACAGTCAGTCATAATAGATCACTACTTCTCTTTCAGTTTCCATTAATGAGAGGAACATGAGGTACATCAGGAATATAATGGAGCCATTAATAAACTGCAGGGAGTCTGGAATTCAGTTACTGTCTGTGTAAATATCCACAGACTGGAGCAATTCCAGCTTAATTCTTCCTGCAGTCTCTGAGCATGAAGCTCCATGTTCCGGTTCCACTCTCACCGGTTGCCCTCTCACTCCGTTTCTCACTCCAGTTCTTCTTTCTCTGCGGTTTCTCACTCCGATTCCCCTCACACTCCGGTTTCTCACTCCAGTTCCCCCCTCTCTGCGGTTTCTCACTCCGATTCCCCTCGCGCTCCGGTTTCTCACTCCAGTTCCCCCCCTCTCTGCGGTTTCTCACTCGGGTTCCACTCTCGCTTTGGTTCCCCTCTCACTCCAGTTCCGCTCTCACTCCGTTTTCTTGCTCTGGTTTCTCACTCTGAATCCCCTCTCACTCAAGTTCTCCTCTTACTCCAGTTTCTCATTCGGTACCCCTCTCACTCCAGTTCCCATCTCAGTCCGCTTCCCCTCTCAGTCCGCTTCCCCTCTCAGTCCGCTTCCCCTCTCAGTCCGCTTCCCCTCTCAGTCCGCTTTCCCTCTTAGTTCGCTTCCTCTCTCAATCTGGTTCCCCTCTCAGTATGGTTTCTCACTCCGGTTCCCCACACACCCTGGTTTCTCAGACTGCTTTCCCTCTAACTCCAGTTTCTCACTCCAGCGGGAAGTGAGTCCCACAGGTACACGAGGGAAGTGAGTCCCACAGGTACACGAGGGAAGTGAGTCCCACAGGTACACGAGGGAAGTGAGTCCCAGAGGTACACGAGGGAAGTGAGTCCCAGAGGTACACGAGGGAAGTGAGTCCCAGAGGTACACGAGGGTGCCGAGTCCTGCAGGTACACGAGGGTGCCGAGTCCCGAGGGTGCCGAGTCCCGCGGGTACACAAGGGTGCCGAGTCCGCGGGTACACGAGGAAGGTGAGAGTGACTGCCCTTGACATCAAGACAGCATTCGACTGAGTGTGTCATCAAGGAGCCCTAGCAAACTGGAGTCAATGGGACTCGGGGAAATCTCTCCACTGGTTCGAGTCATACTTAGCACAAAGGAAGATGGTTGCGGAAGATGGTTGTGGTTGTTGGAGGTCAGTCATTCAGCTCCAGGACATCACTGCAGGAGTTCCTCAGGGTAGTGTCCTTGGCACAACCATCTTCAACTTCTTCATCAATGACCTTCCTTCCATCATAAGGTCAGAAGTGGGGATGTTCGCTGATGATTGCACAATGTTCAGCACCGTTCGCAACTCCTCAAATACTGAATCAGCCCCTGTCCAAGTGCAGCAAGGCCTGGGCAATATTCAGGCTTAAGCTGACAAGTGGCAAGTAACACTCGTGCCAAACAAGTGTCAGGCAACGACAATCTTCAACAAGAGAGAATTCAACGATCGCCCCTTGATATTCAATGGCATTACCATCACTATCAACATCCTGGGGATTACCATTGACCAGAAACTGAACTGGACTAGCCATATAAATACTGTGGCTACAAAAGCAGATCAGAGGCTAGGAATCCTGCAACGAGTAACTCGCCTCCTGACTCCCCAAAGCCTGTCCACCATCTACAAGACACAAGTCAGGAGTGTGATGGAATACTCCCCACTTGCCTGGATGAGTGCAGCTCCCACAACACTCAAGAAGCTTGACACCGTCCAGGACAAAGCAGCCCGCTTGATTGGCATCATATCCACAAATATTCACTCCCTCCACAACCAACGTACAGTGGCAGCAGAGATCTGCAAGATGCACTGCAGGATTTCACCAAAGACCCTTAGTCAGCATCTTCCAAACCCACGACCACTACCATCTAGAAGGATAAGGGCAGCAGACACATGGAAACACCACCCCTGGAAGGTCGCCTCCAAGTAACTCACCATCCTGACTTGGAAATATATTGCCATTCCTTCATTGTCACTGGTGGGGTGGGGGGGGTAGGTGGGAGCAGGGTGTGTGTGTGTGTGTGTGTGTGTGTGTGTGTGTCTGTCTACTCTATGTGTATGTGTGTGTGTGTGTGTCTGTCTGTCTCTATGTGTATGTCTGTGTGTCTGTGTCTGTCTGTCTCTATGTGTATGTCTGTGTGTGTATGTATGTGTGTGTATGTCTGTGTCTCTGTGTGTCTATTTGTGTGTGTCTGTATGTGTGTGAATATCTGTGTGTATGTCTTTGTGTGTCAGTGTGTGTGCCTGAGTGTGTGTGTGTCTCTATGTGTGTATGTGTATGGAGTGCATGTGTCTATCTGATGTGTGCAAGTCTGCATGTATATCTGTCTGTGCGTGTGTATGTGTATTTGTGTGTATGTATTTGCCTGTGTAGGGTGTATGTATTTGTATGTGTGTGTCTATGTGTGTGTGTGTGGGTGTCATTCTGTGTGCATGCGTCTGTGGGTGTGTGTGTCTCTAGTCCAGTTCAGTTTCTGGTCAATGGTAACCCCCAGGATGTTGATAGTGGGGGATTCAGTAATGGTAATGCCATTGAAAGTCGAGGCGATGGTTAGATTCTCTTTTGTAGATAGTCATTGCCTGGCACCTATGTAGCGTGAATGTTACTTGCCACTTGTCAGCCCAAGCCTGGATATTGTCCAGGTCTTGCTGCATTTGGACGTGCACTGCTTCTGTATCTGAGGAGTCGCGAATGGTGCTGAACATTGTGCAATCATCAGTGAACATCCCCACCTCTGGCCTTATGGTGGAAGGAAGGTCATTGATGAAGCAGCTGAAGATGGTTGTGCTGAGTACACTACCCTGCAGTGATGTCCTGGAGTTGAGATGACTGTCCTCCATCGACCACTACCATCTTCCTTTGTGCTAGCTACTTGAGTTCAAATCCCAGCTGGGGAATTTCAATCTCATTAATTAATAAATCTGGAATAAAAAGTTAGTTGCAGTAACAAAGACCATAAAACTACTGGATTGGTCTGAAAACCCATCTGGTTCACTAATGTCCTTTCAGGATGGAAATCTGCCACACTAACCTGGTCTGGCCTACATGTGACTCCAGATACTTACCTGGCAGGGGAGAGACCTTAATCGCGTTTCTGCCAGGGAAAGAGCAATGGCTATAACCAGTCAAACCCCTTACCATGGGGTACCTAATACCATCCGAGTCATGGTGAAGGGTAGCAAGCAAGGAACAGGAATGGATAGGACTTTCTTCACGAAGAGGATCTTATTCAAGCTGTGTGGTTTTGAGGCTGCGGATATCTACTGCCTACAGGATTTCCCAGTGCTGGTTTCTTTGATGTGACCTTCAAGCTTGTGGCAGCTTGTGTCAAACTCCTGAAGGTGTTTGAGGAAAAGAAAGACCTGCCAGAAATGAAGATCCTGATGGCGGAGCCGCTCTTTGTTCTACTGTTGCATCGTGAATGGGTTGCGACAGTACATCTGTACAACCCCTACGACCCTGTCGCTGATGTGCTCACCTTCCTTACCAGGTACTTCGATAAGGTTGGGAGCTGCACTGAAGTTAAAGATAATTTGGGGATCTGGTCATGTAAACGCCAGGTTAAGGTAACGCTCAAGACCGACGGTAAGGGAGCCATTTTCCACCCCCCCTTCCAGATTCGCTATCGGGAGAAGCTGTGGCTACCTTGTCTACGCTGGGCAACCCAAACTTTGTCGCTCATGCGGCAAGTCTGGTCATGTGGCGGCCAACTGCAGTGCCGTCCTCTGCAAGAACTGCAAAAAGGAAGGGCACCAGACAATAGATTGTAAACAGGCTAAGTGCTGCAACCTGTGTGGCGAGGCAAGTCACCTCTACAAGACCTGCCCCAAACGTTGCCGTACTTATGCACAGGCAGCTAAAGCCAACGAGGGGGAAGCAGAAGAAATGCCTTGTGTCACACCAACCACCAAGGCCCCCAGGGAAAACATCGGGACAAAGGAGGACACAGAGAGAGACAAGGTGGAGGAAAAAATTGAGGTAGCAGACAGCTAATCAACAGCACTGCCCCCTGAACCTCCCACTCCTCAGGAGAGCGAATCAACGGAGGAGGAGGAGGCAGCAGTGGGAAAGCAGCAGGGGGAGTGGCAGCTGGTGAAGAGAGCCAAAAGGGAGAAGGGGCTAAAAAGAAACCAAGCCACTTCCCAGACAAGAGTCAAGAGGCATCTCCTATCCGACACGGATAACAAGAGCAGCAGCTCTTCGGACGAAGAAGTGCCAGGGCGGCGCCAACAGAAGAAGCGGCAAAACGCTAGGGAGTTGGAGGACGAGTCACCCAAGCTCCAGAACATTGGTGACAATGAGGAGACCAGCGCACCCCAACTTGGCCCACAACCCAAAGAGGCCAGTGCACCACAACCCCAGGAATCTGGGAGCAGTGAGGCGCTCAGCGCACCCCAGCTCCGGGAAGCCGGGAGCAGCAACGCCCCAGAGGGGGAGAGGATTGGAGAAGCTTCTCCAACAGAGGACATTTCAAACTCCGCTCTCTGCACGGACCCCCAGATGCCACCCGAGCAGAACACCGCCAATGGGGAGGTTCAGGACGCTTTCCTCAGCCCATCCCAAGTGAAGCAATCTGAGCACACCATGGGCATGAAGGAACTCTCAGAGACAACAGGTTTGGTAAGCGACTAACTGCTTTAAAATGGGTGTAAAGATTGTATCCATAGATGTGCGTAACATTAAATCTACTATGCGATGTGTTGCGACCTTGGACTACCTTGCCAAGGTCAAAGCTGACCTGCTGTTTCTGCAGGAGTGTGCCATACCACACCTCAGCTCCTACAGGCAATGGTCACCATGGTGGTCCCATGGGCCATCGATCTGGTCGGGAGGAAACGACTCTCGTTCCTCCGGCCTGGGGATTCTGCTGCGGGGAGGCAGCTTCACTGTCTCCCAGGTTAAGGAGGTGGTGGGCGGGCGCCTCCTCATAGCAGACGTAATGTATAAGAATGCTCCACTCTGGTTAATTAACATCTACGCCCTGTCACAAGGGGCTGAGCAGCTGGAGGTTTTTCAGCAGCTCCCACTGCTGCTGGCAACCTCCAGGCTGGTCATTCTGGGCGGTGACTTCAACTGCATCATCGATGCAGCTGGACGATCCGGCAGGGCTGACAGCAGATTGGACGCTACATCCAGATCCCTGATGGAAACAGTAAAGGATGCCAAGCTGCATGACGTCTTCAGCAACCCTACAGATGGAGCGCAGCGTAGATACACCTGGTTGCGGCCTGACGGGTCCATCTGTTCCAGCATAGACTTCCTGTTTGTGTCCCGCGCATTTGCAGTCAGATCCACCGACGTCAAGCCGGTGTTCTTCTCTGACCACTGCCTCCTACTGGCTGACTGCCACTTAGAGAAGGACCAGAGGGTTGGCAGGGGGGTATGGAAGCTAAACGTGCAACTGCTGACCCCAGAGAACATTGAGGAGCTCAAGAGGGATTACAAAGGTTGGAGAACCGTGAAACCCCACTTTGAGTCCCTGACACACTGGTGGGAAGCGATCAAGGGAAACATCAATAGGTTTTTTGTCCTCAAAGGCACCCAGAAAGCTAGAAAGGAACAGAGGGAAATGTCCTGACTCCAGAAAAACATGCAGAATCTGCTCTGGCTGCGGTCGATGGGGGTTGATATCAAGGAGGAACTCCAAGAGGTGAAGAGCCAGCAAGCCTCGCTCTTTGCCTCGGAGGCCTCCAAGATCATCTTCCGGTCCAGAGTCCGCTCCGTGGAGCAGGATGAGACGTGCTCACGTTTCTTCTTCCAAAAGGTACACAGAGAGAGCTCTGTGATCAGCAGCCTGAAGGAAGAAGACGGCTCAGTAAAGTCATTGCAGTCCGACATTTTGAGGATTAGCAAATCCTTCTATGCCGGATTGTATGACATAAAGCCCACAGACAGCATGGCCTCCCAATCCTTCCTGTCCTCTATCACGGAGGTCTTAGATGACAGTACACGGGAGAGTCTGGACAAAGCGCTAACTCCTGACGCACTGACTGAGGCCCTCGAGTCCTTCGAGAAGAGTAAAACTCCCGGAAGCGACGGCTTGCCGGGGGAGTTGTATTCGGTTCTGTGGGACTGGATCGGCCCAGACCTGCTAGAAGTGTACGAGAGTATGCTCCTGGCCGGCAGTATGTCAGAATCCATGAGGAAAGGCATTATCACCCTCATCTACAAGCACAAGGGGGAAAGGGAGGAAATTAGAAATTGGCGACCCATTTCAATGTTGAATGTGGACTATAAAATTCTGTCCAAGGTCATCGCCAATCGGGTCAAATCCGCTCTGGAATTGGTGATCCACTCTGACCAGGCCTGCACTGTGCCAGGCAGGAAGATCTCTGACAGCCTCGCGCTGCTCAGGGATACGATTGCCTATGTACAGGACAGGGGTGTGGATACCTGCCTCATCAGCCTGGATCAGGAGAAGGCCTTTGACAGAATATCGCACACCTATATGGTGGATGTGCTCTCCAAAATGGGGTTTGGGGAGGGAATTCGCAATTGGATCCAACTGCTCTAAACTAACATCAGTAGCGCAGTCTCAACCAATGGGTGGGAATCAGATAGCCTTCCTATTAAATCTGGAGTCATGCAGGGTTGCCCTCTCTCGCCTGTTCTTTTCGTGTGTTGCATAGAACCCTTTGCTGAGTCCATCAGGAAGGATCCGGGCATAAGAGGAGTGACGACCCCAGGCAGTGGAGGCACTCAGATCAAAGTCTCCCTGTACATGGACGATGTCGCCATCTTCTGCTCTGATCCGCTGTCGGTGCACAGACTTATCCACAACTGCGACCAGTTCGAACTGGCCTCGGGAGCCAAGGTAAATCATGGGAAGAGCGAGGTCATGTTCTTTGGGAACTGGGCTGACCAATCCTTTGTCCCCTTCACTGTCAGGGCTGATGGCCTGAAGGTGCTGGGGATATGGTTCGGAGGGACCAGGGCATGCGTTAGAAACTGGAAGGAGCGTGTGTCTATGGTGAAAAGGAAACTGGGCATGTGGGAGCGACGCTCCCTCTCCATTGTGGGTAAGAACTTGGTCATCAGGTGTGAGGCTCTCTCGCTGTTGCTGTACGTGGCGCAGGTCTGGCCCATTCCACACTCCTGTGTGGTGGCGATCACCCGAACCATCTTCCGCTTTATCTGGAGGTCGAAAATGGATCGTGTCCGCAGGGACACGATGTACAAACCTCTAGATAAAGGGGGAAAAAACGTGCCCAACATCGCCCTCATACTGATGGCCACTTTTGTGTGCGGTTGCATCAAGCGGTGCGTAGACCCTCAGTATGCAAACACCAAGTGTCACTACATGCTGAGGTTCTACCTGTCCCCGGTGTTGCGAAGGATGGGTCTGGCCACGATGCCGCGGAACGCTCCAAATAGTTGGACCGTGCCGTACCACCAGTCCCTCGTGGGAAAATTTATGCAGAGAAACACCTTCGACCACAAGTCCGTCAGGCAGTGGTCGGCACGTTACATCTTAAAGGCCCTGAGGAAAAGGAGAGGGTGGATCCTGTGGGATGGTTCCCTGAGCAGACTGACAAAGTAATTTGGCAGAATGCCTCATCACCAGAACTTTCCAACAAACACCAAGAGGAAGCTTGGCTGGTGGTGAGAGAGGCCCTCCCTGTAAGATCCTTCCTACACGTCAGGAGTCTCACCCCCTCTGCACGTTGCCCTCGAGGAGGCTGTGGTGGGGAAGAGACCGTTGTTCACCTCCTTGTAGATTGTGTCTTTGCAAAGAAGGTCTGGAGAGGGATGCAGTGGTTGCTGTCGAGGTTCATCCCGAGCAGTTCTGTGACAGAGGACTCTGTGCTCTACGGGCTGTTCCCAGGGACACACATCGAGACAAACATCAACTGCAGCTGGAAGATCATCAGCTCGGTGAAAGACACTCTTTGGTCTGTCCGAAACTTGTTGGTTTTCCAGCGCAAAGAGTTGTCCCCGACCGAGTGTAGCAGACTAGCACTTTCCAAAGTCCAGGACTACGTGCTGAGGGACACAGTTAAGCTGGGGGCAGCCGCCGCAAAGGCACAATGGGGAAGGGTCGCTGCCTAAGACCTTTCTGCCACAATGCACTGGGGGGCTGGGAACTGTAAAGAGCCCCTCAGTCTGTACAGATTGAAATGTATGTCTGCCAATGATTGAAATATTCATTGTTTTTTTCTGATACACCTTGTGTTTCAGTTTGTAAAAGTTGAAGCTGTTTGTATTTTTGTAATGGTGATTTAAAATGTTCGAAATGTTTTTGAAGATTTATGAATAAAGTATATTTTTGCAAAAAACAAAAGCATGTGACTCCGGACCCACAGCAATGTGGTTGACTCTTAACTGCCCTCTGAAATGGCTTAGCAAGCTACTCAGTTCAAGGGCAATTAGGGATGGGCAACAAATGCTATCGATGACACCTACATCCCATGAATGAATAAAAAGAAAAGATATATGCATAGAATGACACACACACGCGTAGATAAATGTGGGGATACCCAAACACATTATAAACAGCGTGTGAGATCTTCCCATTTTCTACACCAGTAACTTGTGACCTACCTGAGTGAAATTAATGCCAATTTAGGGACATTTCTGAGCTTTAGGCCTGTGCTTACCAGGTCTTGGTTGAATCCAAGAAAAAACAGTTCCCACTGGAGCCTACAGTTGAATCCCAGGGAGATTTCCCCCTCCAGATTGGCAGTAGGACCTTACTGAGAAGCCCAAACAAAAGTTGCTAAGTGATGGCAATTGTGACATGTGATGTTTTCTCAGAAAAACACAACACAGGGATCGTTTGCCAGGCATGAAGTATAGGGGAATAAAAGATCAAAGTTTCTTTTTAGTTTCTATTGAATCTAAGAAAAAATTTGTGAGCTTGAATCCAGGAACAATGTGTCACGGAACTTTCAGTAATAAGCTTGTCATGGTTAAAAATGCTGTTATCTCTGTTCACCACGAGTGAAGACTCAAACTGAGATCTTATTGAACATCACATATAGACAGGAAACAGATCGCAGGTGTGAAGTGAATCAAAGGTGCATGATTTAAAACAAGCAACCTGCACATAGAAAAAATAGAACAGATATGACATTCAGTCTGACTATCTGTTTTGTAAATTAATTCACAGGATGTGGGTATTGCTGACAAGGTCAGCATTTATTGCCATTCCTAATTGCCTTTGAGAAAGTGATGGTGAGCTGCCTTCTTGAATCACTGCAGTCCATCTGTTGTAGTACTGCACAGTGCTGTTAAGGAGGGAGTTCCAAAGTTTTGACCGAGCGATAGTGAAGGAATGGTGGCATATTCCGAGTTAGGATGATGGTAATGTGGCTTGGGGGGTACTTGCAAGTGGTTGTGTTCCCACATTGTGACTTTAAATCCACCAGATGGCAGTCTTTAGTCAGGTGTGATCCCAGTGAGGTCTCTGCTGTTTGGGTTTAGCGAGACTGGGCTGTTAACAGTACAGAGGCTCCATTCTCTGTCAGGCAGCGCAGGGTGGCCTCAGCACAGGGTGGCCTCGCAGAGTGTAAAGTGAGCTGAACCATGCTGGTGCTCATACTCATCATCGAGCTCCAGTCTGCTGTTTGTAGTTTCGCTGACAGTCCACGGCCACGATTTTGCCCTTATTGGGTGGGTCTAGCAGGGGTGGATGGGAGTGGCTGGGAAGCCAAGTAAGGCCAGCCCAGCGTGAAACGTGTGCTTCAGCATTCAGTGCTGCCTGTGTGAGGGGACAGGGGGAGGAAGGTGCAAGCGCAAGTTTGCACAGAAATGCTGCCTCTGGGAGATGAAGATACGAAAAATTAAAAATAAAGATTTTAAAAATGTTATCAAACATGTCCCCTCTGTCACATGAGCAAGGACATGTTCTTAATGAAATGTTAAAATTTATATTTTATTTTTAATTGCTGTTGGAAACCTCAGCTTCCCCGTGGATCAGGTTCCCTAAAAATTGCAAAGGCCGCTTGGCCTTTTCATATGCCCGCCAACTGGAAGGTTGGACAGGCAGTGAAAAATAACATTTAATTGGGACTTTAATGGCCTTAATAGGCCTTTGTATGTCGGCCGGTGCGCTGCCGACTCCCACATGCGCTGGCCAACCGAAGAATCGCGCAAGTGTGTGATGACATCAGAACACTCGCCCGACGTCATCACACATCATTTTACCCTCGAGCAGGTTGGCTGTGCACCCACCCACTCAGCAAAAAATTTTGCCCCACATGTGGGATCCTCTTTATGGGATATTGTAGGTGCTGGTTTTCCCATCTATCTGCTACCCTTGTCCCTCTAGATGGTAGCGGTCATGGGTTTGGAAGGTGCTGCATAAGGAGCCTTGGTGAATTCCTGCAGTGCATCTTGTAGATGGTACACACACTGCTGCTACTGTGTGTCGGTGGTGGAGGGATTTGTGAGTGGAGTGCCAATCAAGCGGCTGCTTTGTCCTGGATGGTGTCAAGCTTTCTGAGTGTTGTGGGAACTGCACCCACCCAGGCAAGTGGGGAGCATTCTATCACACTCCTGACTTGTGCCTTATAGATGGTGGACTGGCTTTGGGGAGTCAGGAGGTGAGTTACTCACCCCAAGATTCCTTGCATCTGACCTGCTCTTGTAGCTACAGTATTTATATGGTTAGTCCAGTTCAGTTTCTGGTAAATGGTAACCCCCAGGATGTTGATACTGAGGGATTCAGTGATGGTAATGCCAGTGAATGTCAAGGGGTGATGGTTAGATTCTATCTTGTTGGACTTGGTCATTGCCTGGGAGTTGAACATCCCCACTTCAGACCTTATGATGGACAGAAGGACATTGATGAATCAGCTGAAGATGGCTGGGTCTAGGGCACTACCTGAGGGACTCCAGCAGTGGTGTCATGAGACTGAGATGATTGACCTCCAACAACCACAACCATCTTCCTTTGTACTAGGTATCACTCCAACCAAATGCAGAATGCCCATTATATCAGGGATTAGGGCCAAAGTGCTCAATTAATGAATAAATGACGGATCAGTAAGTGATCAATCTCTGAGTGCCAGCAACACTCTGATGAATGCCGGGGCCTACAGCTGTACCCTGGACAGGATCCCACGTGTGGACTGTCAGCAAAACTACAAACAGCAGACTGGAGCTCGATGATGAGTATGAGCACCAGCATGGTTCAGCTCACTTTACACTGTGAGACTAACTGTGCTGAGGCCGCCCTGTGCTGCCTGGCAGAGAATGGAGCCTCTGTACTCGTAACAGCCCAGTCTCGCTAACCCCAAACAGCAGAGGCCTCACTCGGATCACACCCAATTAAAGACTGCCATCTGGTGGATTTAAAGTCACAATGCTGGAGCTCGTTCAGCCATGAATATCTAGCTCTTGTAAAATGTAGGTGAAAGTGTTGCTTAAACTTAATGCTGTCATTTTTGTAAAGATAACAACAACATCATTGAGATCTACAGTAACATTTTGGGCTTCTAACAATCGCTACTGAGGGGGAAGGTGACTCTGCAGCTGAACACTGCCACTGGCACATTATAAATCTTTCTATGGTCATCAGGGAAACTGGCTGGGCTGTTTGGTCAGACACTGCCCTTTCACCTCTGATATCTCAGCTCAAATCCAGCCCCAACTGATGGTTGAAAGGTTCACATCTCTGCTGACTGTAAGGGCTCAGCATGAAATGAGTGGGGCATTCTCAAACTCATTCCTACAGGGCAGGGGCCAACAGCTCCTAAAACGAACTGTGTTCAAAGGAAAAACCAGTTCCAAATTGTCAAATCCCAATCAAGATCAGTAATATTGGCACCAGTAATACTGAAGTTCCATTTTAAGGCTTACAAGACCAGTTTGGACAAGTTTTACAGGCACCCTTCATTTCCAAGTTTTACTGTTTCTTTTTCCTTCTGGGATGCGCTTACTTTTATATCGCTCAGCTTTTCTAATAATTTAAAACAACATTGTCTAATTAGGAGTCAGTTGGTAGCACTCTCATCTCTGAATCAGGAGACTGTGGACTCAAACCCTCACTCCAGAAACATGGGCACAAAATATTTTGGCTGATATTTATGTACATTACTGAGAGAACACTGGAGATGGCTGAATCTCAAGTGGATGTACCAGATATTTTGAAGATCAGGGGAGTTCCCAGCTCCCAAACACCCTCCCCTCTCCCCCCAACCTCCACCCAGTGTCCTGACAACATTTATCTCAAAACAAATGTCACTTAAAACAGACTGGTTGCAAAATTGGGCTCCTTAGCAACATTGGTATCAGCCTGGAAAACCAGCCTGGAATCCTGAAAATGGCAGCTGATCCATCTTGGCCAGGACCCATGTGTCACACCATGCTAGCACCAGCATATCATGTGTGCACTGGATGCAAGCAGAAGGGCCACTTGTGATATCCCTCAGCATCCAATGGTGATTCAGCACCCAATCAAATTCACTGGTCCTATTAATTAACAAACTGTCCAGAAGAGTTTCCAGAAGTTAGTACCTGTTCACACTGAAATAAAGGTACAGCTGCACAAAGACATCTGTTAACATGCTATTTCTTGCAAAATAAGAGATTTTCAACTTTTGTCCATTGGCTATATAATTTCCCCTTTTTGGTAGAAAGCACTTGTACATTGTTTCTTGTGAGTAAAATGACTTCACAGCCACTAGTTTTAAAACAAATCAAACTGGTTAATTCCTGATGTGTATGTAGATATGTTTGTATATGTCGATGTTTCCATATGTGTTTGTATATGATGATGTTTCTGTATATGTGTTTGTATATGATGATATTTACGTAGATGTGTTTGTATATGTCGATGTTTATGTAGATGTTTGTATATGATGATGTTTCCATATGTGTTTGTATATATTTCCATATGTGTTTGTATATGATGATGTTTATGTAGATGTGTTTGTTTATGATGATGTTTATGTAGGTGTGTCTGAATATGATGATGTTTATGTGGACTGCAGTGGTTCAAGAAGGCATATGTTTCCATATGCATTTGTATATAATGATGTTTATGTAGATGTGTTTGTATATGATGATGTTTAAATAAATGTGTTTGTATTTGATTGTGTGTATGTGTTTGTATATGACGATGTTTATGTAGATATGTTTGTATATGGTGATGTTTCCATATGTGTTTGTATATGATGACGTTTATGTGGATGTATTTCTATCTGATGACATTTACATTTATGTGTTTGTATATGATGATGTTTATGTAAGTGTTCATACATGATTATGTTTATATAGATGTGTTTGTATAAGATGATGTTTATGGAGATGCATTTGTATATGGTGACATTTATGTAGATGTGTTTGTATATGATGATGTTCATGTATGTGTTTGTTTATGATGTGTCCATGAAGATGTGTTTGTATATGATGATGTCCATGCAGATGTATTGTATATGATGATGTTTATGTATATGTGTTTGTACATGATGATGTTTATATAGTACAGTAATTATAAATGGGTGCAATAAAGAAATAAAAACTCTCAATTAAAGTGATATTGTTGTGTCCAACAATTTCCTTTAAACTTATCCTTCCCTATCATTTCACAATTCCTGAATCGACGATAGTGCAGGCAAGTGTAGGGCCGGAAAAGGAGCTAACAGCTCTCTCTGGTTGGTGCAGCAGTTATAGAGATAGGGACGGTTGTAGGGTCTGGAGGAGGTTACAGAGGTAGGGTGAATTGTAAGGGTTGGAGAAGGTTACAAAGATAGGGAGGGTTGGAGAAGGTTACAAAGATAGGGAGGGTTGTAGTACTGGAGGAGGTTACAGAAATAGGGAGGGTTGTAGAACTGGAGGAAGTTACAAAGACGGGGAGCGTTGTAAAACTGGACGAGGTTAAAGGAATAGGGAGGGTTGTAGGGGCTGGAGGAGTTTATACAGATAGGGAGGGTTGTAGGGACTGGAGGAGGTTACAGAAAGAGAGGGTTGTCGGGGCTGGAGGAGGCTACAGAGATAGGGCGGGGTGTAGGACTGGATGAGGTTACAGAGATAGGGAGAGTCGTAAGACTGGAGGACCTTACAGAAAAAGGGAGGATTGTAGGACTGGCCACTGTCTCCTTTAACTTGTTCCATTATCATTCCCTTTGGCCCGGCACCAACAACTCTTTCGTTATTTACTATTATCTTCCATTCTATCATAGAAAAGATTCACGAGAATGGTTCCAGGGATGTGGAAGAATGTGAGGTTGCTCATTCTGGCAGGGCGAATACTAAAGAGCATATTATCTAAATGGTAAGAGGTTGGAGAGCTTTGAGATGCAGAGGGATCTGGGTGTCCGAGTGCATGTAATTAGCAAAGCCAATAGAATGTTATTGTTTATTATGAGGGGAATTAAATACAAGAGTAGGGAAGTTATGCTCAGTTATACAGGGCATTGGTGAGACCACACTTGAAGTATTATGTACAGTATTAGGCTCCTAATTGTCATGAAACTATAATATTTTTCATAATATTTTTATGGGTTTATGGCTGTCTGTGTGGCTGATTTAATTAGAGTCAGATAGACTGCAAAGTTGAAATTATCAAAAGAAGTTAGGTGTAAAAAGGCATTTGAAAAGCTCGTGTATAAGCATGGATGAGGGCAGCATGTAGGGCGTGAAGGAAATTTGCATTTTTAGATTTTCAAAAGGATGGTAGGACATTTACAACTAACAAGATAAATAGGGCAAGGTTATTATGTTTATTTTTCCCAAAAGTAAAGAGGCCATATTGACAACATGTAAGATTTTTTATATTATGAGAACAGTAAATTTCCAAAGACCTGTAGAACAATGGAATTTACAGATTAAAGAGAGAGAAAACAGATTAAAGAGCGAGATAAAGGATTAAAGCTTTGTAGGGAGTTTGTGGCCATGTGAGATTGAAAGGTACACCGTGTGAAGCAGTCCTTGAGGAAAAGCCTCCAGCCACTTCAGCAGAAGTCTGCTATGTCCAGTAGTTAAAGTTGTATTACAAGCCTTTGGAATTCCACTGTCAAGTGGATGCTGTGGTAACCTTGCTGGATTGCTTTTATAATTTCAAATCTATTTTGGACTGTTGCCTTAAAGTGAGTGTGTAGTTTGGAGCCTGTTTAATTAAGAATTTTGGGAACTGTTAAGACTAACTAACCATGTAGTTGTAACCTTGTATGTGTTTATTGTTTTGTATTTTGTTTTAACTTAATTTTAAAATCTCTAAAGACGTTAGTGGACTCATTTCTTCTGATTTCAGTGCATAAGCCTTCTCATAATAAATACAAATTGCAAAACCATTGTGATAGCGTGGCCAAGTTTCCCTCGTGGATTTGGTTCGCCTGGTACATTTCACCTGCCATGTCATAACATTATTTAAGGAAAGATGTAACTGCATTAGAAGCAGCTCAGAAAAGGGTTTTTTTATTCATTCATGGGATGTGGGCATCACTGGCTAGGCCAGCATTTATTGCCCATCCCTAATTGCCCTTGAGAAGGTGATGGTGAGCTGCCCTCTTGAACCACTGCTGTCCATGTGGTGTAGGTACACCCACAGTGCTGTTAAGGAGGGAGTTCTAGGATTTTGACCCAGCGACAGTGAAGGAACAGCGATATATTTCCAAGTCAGGATGGTGAGTGGCTTGGAAGGAAACTACCAGGTGCTGGTGTTCCCAAATGTCTGCTGCTCTTGTCCTTCTAGGTTGTAGCCTTTGTGGGTTTGGAAGGTGTTGTCTAAGGAGCCTTGGTGAGTTCTTGCAGTGTATTTTGTAGATGGTACACACTGTGCATTGGTGGTGGAGGGAGCGAATGTTTGTGGATGTGGTGCCAATCAAGTGGGCTGCTTTGTCTTGGATGGTGTCAAGCTTCTTGAGTGTTTATTAGATTAATACCTGGAATGGGCGGGTTAGGTTATGAGAAAAGGCTGGACAGGCTAGGCTTGTACCCGCTGGAGTTTTAAAGCGTAAGAGGTGGCTTGATTGAGACATATAAGATCCTGAGACTACTTGACAGGGTGAATGTGGAAAGGACATTTTCCTCTTGTGGGAGAATCCAGAATGTTTTAAAATAAGGGGTCGCCCATTTAGGACAGAGACAAGGAATTCTCAGGGGGTTGCGAGGCTTTGGAATTCTCTTCCTCAAGAGGTGGTTGAGGCGGCGTCCTCGAATATTTTCAAGGCAGAGATAGATTCTTGATAAGCCAGGGAGTGAAAGGTTATTGGGGGTAGGCGGGAATGAGAGGTGAAAATCAGATCAGCTATGATCCTGTTGGGGGGCGGAGCAGGCTCGAGGGGCCGAGCGGCCTGCTCCTGCCGCATGTTTGTAAGGCGCAGGGTCACAGGCACAAGGCCGGGGATGGATTGGCACATTCGGAGAGCTAGCACCGACACGATGGAGCGAACGGCCTCCTCCTCTGTGCTGTCACAATGGTCACATCCACTTCACCTTCAATCCTATCTCAGGTCACTGACCTGAAACATTAGCTCTGCTTCTCTCTCCTCAGATGCTGTCTGACCTGCAGGGTTTTCCGCTATTTGACCTCCTTGAGGTGTTTGATGATCTCCGCGTTGCCAGGAGGCGGTTACGGTCGGGTCAGGGACGGGGAGGGGCTAAGGGGCGGGCGTGTTTGCGTCATGACGGGGCGAGAGCGCCTGCGCAGTGAGGGTGACGCCGGGAGCGGGTAAAATGGCGGCGCTTCTGCTGGCGGGTTGGGGGTTGCTGTGGAAACCGGGGCCTGGGTTTCATTGCAGCCCGGCCGGGGAACCCTTCTCAGCGGGTTAACCGCGCCCCTTACCTCCGGACCCTTTGTTCCCCTCCTCCTCTCTCCCCCCCCGCCCCCCCCATATTGGGGCCTGGGGTCAGCCTGTTCCTTCACCGGCTCCCACCCAAGGTGGAGAGGGCACGGAAAATGCCCAGTGTTCGCCCTGAGCTGGAAGATTGCTCCCACACATTAGTATCTGCTCCTACTCCCTCTCCCCCTGCTCCTCCCTCCCCCCTCTCCCTGCCTCACAGTCTGGGCGCTGGCACCATCTGCATCTGCGTTGCGAGAATGAGCCCGAGGACACTCCTGGAAAATTCATTCAAAGTTTCTTTTTATCCACAGGGCATTGGATTGTGCAGGAACCTGTTTGACGGAGCAGGACGGAAAGTTCCGAAATAACTAATGGTAAATTTGCTGTTCAGGCTGTTGCTTTGAAAGTCAGTATTTATGCACAGAATATCTAACTGAAGGCCTAGGATGCATGGCCTTTCCCTTTTGAGATGTGTCCTGTTTACATCTTAAGCTGGTAATGTCTAAATTCCACTCCTGCTTGTAATGGACATGCGTATTAGGAGCAGGAGCAGGCCACTTGGCACCTCGAGCCGGCTCTGTCCTTCAGTGAGATCGTGGCTGATCTGATTGTAACATCAACCCCGTATTCCTGCCTACGCCTGAAAACCTTTTACCCCCTGCTTATCAAGAATCTATGTAGCTCTGCCTTAAAAATATTCAAAGACTTTGCTTCCACCGCCTTTTGAGGAAGTAAGTGCCAAAGACTCATGACCCTCCGAGAAAATATTTTTCCTCGTCTCTGACTTAAATGAGTGACCCCTTATTTTAAAACAGTGACTTCTAGTTCTAGATTCTCCCACAAGAGGAAACATCCCCTTTGCATCATCCTGTCATGACCCCTCAGGATCTTAAAGGTTTCATATCAGGTCGCCCCTTACTCTTCTAAACTCCAGTGGATACAAGTTTAACCTGCCCAACCTTTCCTTATAAGACAACTCACTCATTCCTGGTATTAGTCTAGTAAACCTTCTCTGGACTGCTTCTAACCTGTGTACATCCTTCCTTAAATAAGGTGACCAGTACTGTCACAGTACTCTAGATGTGGCCTGATCAGTGCCCTGTACTACTGAAGCATAACCTCCCTACAATAAAGGATAACACTCTATTACCTTTCTTAATTTCTTGCTGTACCTGCATACTAGCCTTTTGTGATTCATGCACTAGGATGCCCAGATCTCTCTGAATATCAGAGCTCTGCAATCTCTCTCCATTTAGATAATAAGCTTTTTTATTCTTCCTGCCAAAATGGACAATTTCACATTTGCCTATACTCCATTTGCCAGATCTTTGCCCACTTACTTATCAATGTAACTTCGTAGCCTCCTTACATCCTCTTCACAATTTATTTTCCTACGTATTTTTGTGTCGTCAGCAAATTTAGCAGCCATTCCTTCGGTCCCTTCATCCAAGTCATTTCTATAAATTGTAAAAAGTTGAGGACCCAGCACTGAATCCTGTGGCACATCACTTGTCACATCCTGTCAACCAGAAAAAGACCCATTTATGCCAACTCCCTGCTTCCTGTTAGCTAGCCAATCTTCTGTCCATGCCAATATGTTACCCTCTACACCATGAGCTTTTATTTTCTGCAATAACCTTTGATGTGGCATTTATCAAATGCTTCTAGAAATCTAAGTACAGTGGCTCTGTAATGGCTAACAGATCATACTTATTTATTTCTCTCTGTGCTATCAGTTCATCTGTTTTGTTTTGAATGCTGCATATGTTCAGATTCAGAGCCTTTAGTTTTGTCCTTTTATTATCTTTGCAGCATCTATCCATATCTGCTGATTTATTCTTAGATTTGGACTCTCTGTCCCTTCCTGTTATGATCTGTTTATCATTTGCCTTGTCTCTACTCTTTGGTTTACCACATCTCCCAATATGTGATCCTTTGCCCCCACTATCCAGTTTAAAACCCTCTCTACTTCCCTAGTTAGGTGGCTTGCGAGGACACCAGCCCGAGCATGATTCAGGTGTAGACCGTCCCAAAAGTAGAGATCTCACCTTCCCCAATACTGGTGCCAGTGCCCCATGAACTGGAACCTACTTCTCCCACACCAGTCTCCCACACCAGTCTTTGAGCCACGCATTCATTTCTCCAATCTTATTTTCCCTATGCCAATATGCACGTGGCTCAGGTAATAATCCAGAAATTATTACCTTTGAGGTTGTGCTTCTTAATTTGGTGCCTAGCTGCTCATATTGACACTGCAGAACCCCCTTCCTCATCTTTAGGTCATCGGTTCCTACATGGACCACAACCACTGGATCCTCCCCTCTCACTACAGATTCCTCTCCAGCCCTGAGCAAATGCCCTGAACCCTGGCACTGGGCAGGCAGCATATCTGTCTGGACTCTCAGTCCTTGCTACAGAGAAAAGTGTCAATACCCTCACTATACTGTCCCCTACTACCACTGCATTCCTTTGTGTTTCCTCCACTTGAATGGCTTCCTGCACCATGGTGCCATGGTCAGTCAACTCATCCACCCTGCAGCCCCCACTCTCATCCAGACAAGCTGAGAGAACGTCAAACCTGTTGGGCAATTGCAGAGGCTCCTACTCCTGCCCTCTGGGTCCTCTTATCTGCCTCAGCTACAGTCACACCCTCCTGTCCCTGACCAACTTCCGAATCAGAAGATCGAACCCTAATGGCACCTTCCTGGTGCCAAATGCCCAGGTAACTTTCCCTCTCCCTGATGTGTCGCAGTGTTCACAGCTCAGCTGCCAGTTCAATGACTCAGAGCTGAAGCTCCTCAAGCTGCAGATACTCCTGCAGACTGTTGAGGCTGCATTATTTCATCTTTGTGATTGCCTCAGTTAGAGACTCATTGCTGCAGGAAACCAGGCCTCCTGACTGTAGGGGAATTTGCCCTGCCCTGTGATGAGGCTCAGCTTTAAAGCATTTCTCCAGGTTCTCCCCAAGGTGTTGAGGCGTATCATCAGTCCAGATGATCTGGGTTTGATCTCCAGTCAGTGCCCAGGCCTGATCATTGGTCTATACCAGTTTTGAATTTGCTCTGTGCCTAGTTGGAAGCTAGTCTTGTTCTCATTTCTAAGTGATAACTGTTGGGCAAACCTCAGTCAGGTTTCCTGCTCCTGAGCTCTATCCAGTAATAGGAACTGCTGGTATGCATGTCAGTGAGAACTGGCCTGGGCTTGACTGTTAAATCCACATTTTCAAAAACTCTGCCACTGTCTGGACTCCTGTGAGAAATGGCCAAGTCAATGACGTACAGAAGGGAGCCAGCAATCCTGTGAGAGCCATATGAGTTAGGAGCAGGAGTAGGCCATTCAGCTCCTCGAGCCTGCTCCACCATTCAATAAGGTCATGGCTAAGCTGATTGTAGCCTCAACTTCACATTCTGCCTCATCCTGATGATCTTAGATTCTTGATTAACAAAGGAGTCAATCTACCTCTGTCTTAAAAAATATTAATTGACCCTGCCTCCACAGCTGTCTGGGGAAGAGAGTTCCAAAGATTCATTACCCTCTGAGAGAAAAAAATTCTTCTCATCTCTGTCTTAAATGGGTTATTTTTAATGTCCTCATTCTAGTCTCTCCCACAAGAGAAAACTTCCTTTCATTATTAAAGAAGAAATAGCAGGGCATTTAGAAAAGCTTAACACAATCAAACAGAGTCAACATAGTTTTGTGAAAGAGAAATCATGTTTTGACAAATTTGCTAGAGTTCTTTGAGGATATAACAAGCAGAGTTGATAAAGGGCTTTCCAGAAGGCATTCGATAAGATGTCATATAAAAGGTTATTGCACAAGATAGGAGCTCACAATATTGGGGCAATATATTAGCATGGATTGAGGATTGGTTAACGTACAGAAGACAGAGTCAGGATTAATGGGTCTTTTTCAGGTTGGTCGTAACCACTGGAGTGCCACAAGGATCAGTCCTAGGACCTCAATTATTTACTATCTATATTAATGACTTGGAGGAGGGGGTAAAGTGTAATGTATCCAGATTTGCTGACGATGCAAAAATAGGCAGGAGGGCATATTGTGATGAGGACATAAGGAATCTGCAAGGGGACATAGATGAGTTGAATGAGTGGGCAAAAAACTTGGCAGATGGAATTTAATGTAGGGAAGTGTGAGGTCATGCACTTTGGTAGGAAGAATCAAAAGGCAGACTATTATTTAAATGGAGAGAGACTCCAAAAATGTGTAGCACAGAGGGGTCATGGTGTTCTTGTGCATGAAACACAATGTTAGTATGCAGGTGCGGCAAGTAATTAAGAAGGCAAATGGAATTTTAGCCTGTATTGCAGGGGGCTGGAGTTTAAAAATAGGGAAGTCTTGTTACAACCGTACAGGATGTTGGTAAGACTGCACCTGGAGCACTGCATACAGTTTTAGTCCCTGTATTTAAGAAAGGATATACTGGCATTGGAGGCAGTTCAAAAGTGATTCACTAGTGTGATTCCTGGGATGAAGGGGTTGACTTATCAGGAACAGCTAAACAGGTTAGCCCTTTATTCATTAGAGTTTAGAAGAATGAGGGGTGATCTTATTGAAATGTACAAGATTCTGAGGGGACTTGACAAGGTAGATGTTGGGAAAATGTTTCCACTAGTGGGGGAATCTTGAACTAGGGGACATAGATACAGAATAAGGGGATGCTCATTTAAAACTGAGATGCAAAGGAATTTCTTCTCTCACAGGATAGTGGATGTCTGCAGTTCTCTATCCCAGAGAGTTGTGAGGCTAGATCACTGAAAGTATTTAAAGAGGAGGCAGATAGAGTTTTTAAATATCGGGGGAGCTGAGGGCTATGAAGAGCTGGCACGAAAGAGGAGCTGAAGCCTGGGGCAGATCAACCATGATTTTATTGAATGGTGGGGCAGGCTTGAGGGACTGAATGGCCTACTCCTGCTATTTCTTATGTTCAGCATCCACACTGTCAAGTCCCCTCAGGATCTTTTATGTTTCAATAAGGTCACCTCTTATTCTTCTAAACTCAAATGGACACAGTCCCAGCCTGTCATACCTTTCCTTGCAAAACCCCCACCACCACCAGGTATCAGTCGAGTGAACCTCCTCTGAGCTGCTTCTAATGCATTTATATCCTTTCTTAAATAAGGAAACCAAAACCGTACACAGTACTCTAGATGTGGTCTCAGTAACCCCCTGTACAACTATAGCAAAGCAAGTATATAAATACTTTTATATTCCATTCCCCTTGCAATAAACACCAACATTCCATTTGCCTTCCTAATCACTTGCTGTACCTGCATACTAACTTTTTTATGATTCATGTACCAGGACACCCAGATCCCTCTGTACCACTGAGTTCTGCAATCTCTCTCCATTTAAATAATATACTGCTTTTCTATTCTTCCTGCCAAAAAGAACAAGTTCACATTTTCTCACATTATTCTCTATCTGCCAAACTTTTGCCCGCTACTTAAAATATCTGTGTCCTTTGCAGACTCTTTATGTCCTCTTCACAACTTACTTTCCTACCTATCTTTGTGTATTCAGCAAATTTAGCAACCGTACATTCGGCCTGTTCATCCAAGTCATTGATATAAATTGTAAATAGTTGAAGCCCCAGCACTGATCCCTGTTGCACTCCACTCATCACATCTTGCCAACCAGAAAAAGACCCATTTATGCCAACTCTCTAATTCCAGTTAGCTAACCAATCCTCTATCCATGCCAACATGTTATCCCCTACATCAAAAGCTCTTATTTTGTGTGGCACCTTGTCAAATGCCTTCTGGAAATCTGGTCGGTGCTTCTGAGGAGGAGGGGGGTGAGTACAAGGGAAAAGAACCTTTCTAATCATTGTACCATTTTTCCTCTCCAACAGGGGGAAAGGAAAGGTGTGAATAAGTATTACCCACCTGACTTTGATCCTGTCAAGGTAAGAGTTCAGTGTGTTTGAGATGTAGTTCTTGGAACAGTGGGTGAGAAGTGCAAACTGTATCCACAAAGATGTTTTCATAGACAAACTGCATACAATCATCCCTCTATCATGTGATCAGGAGTGAGGATGTTTGCTAATGACACATGTTTGCTGCAGACACAATGGAATACCACCACCTGCAAGCTCCGTTCCAAGCCACACACACTATCTTAACAGTGCAGGAGGCCATTTGGCCCAGCGAGTCTGCACTGGCTCTCTGAAAGAGCATTCCACCTAGTCCCACACAGTATCACAGTATGACACTTATAGTATCACACTTCTCCCACACCAGTCCATTCTGACTTAGAACTATATCGCTGTTCTTTCACTGTTGCTGGGTCAAAATCCCTAACAACACTGTGGGGGTATCTACACCACAGGGACTGCAGCGGTTCAAGGAGGCAGCTCACCACCACCTTCTCAAGGGCAATTGGAGTTGGACGATAAATGTTGCCCTACCAGTGACACCCACATCCCGCAAATAATTTTTTTTAAAAAGCTGGCATTTATATAGTGCCTTAAACATAGTAAACATCATATATCAAGCAACCTGGGCTTAGCTACATAGGTAAGAGTGTTAGTGGGATTTAGATGACCTGTGAATCAGCCCTGCCTTTAAAGCTGTAATGTCTCTTTTTTTTTCTTCCATTCTCTCAACTGTGTTGATGTGCCTTTCTAACCTGACAGCATGGCTCCCTTAACAAATACAGGAACAGTCACCCTCTGCGGGAAAGGGCCCGGAAACTCTCCCAGGGTATCCTCATTATCCGGTGAGTCTCCCACTCGTGGTCTGATGTTACAGTTTACTCATTTTCTACTGCATTTGGAGCTGTAGCGTCAGGGTGATGGATGATCGATTGGGATGTGATGGAGTGAGGGTGGCTGATTGGGGAGTGTACCTGGAGTGAGGACAGCTGATCGGGGTGTGTACATGGGGTGAGGGCAATGGATGTTCTGACTGGTGCAGCTTGGAGTTAGAGTCCAGGAGGCCCTGTCCTTGATTTCTAGTTATTTGCTGTCTTCCAGGCTATAACTGATGTCAAGGTCCCCCAGTTAAGGGAGGAAGAAATTCAATAATTGTTTCTTCTCCTAGTTTCTGTCCAGCCACACCTGTGTGTGGAAATTGGGTGAGGACTGATCAACTTGGCAGTGATTGCCCCATTCCCTTGCTAAATATCCTGACAATGTTCATTGTACGGGATCACACACCATGGCTGGTTGGCTAATGTACCAGACACAGTCATGATTCTGTGCAAATGAACCTCCAGAGTGAGAAAATCATTATTGTTTTGTTGGAGTAGTTTTGAAATTTACCAATAACCAAATCTTATGTTTTCCTGAAGGTTTGAGATGCCATATAACATCTGGTGTGATGGTTGTGGGAAGCACATTGGAATGGGTAAGTCTGGGGAAATGTGGAGAGTGCATGGGGGTTGGTGGAGCAAGACAGAGCACTTAGTCTGTTCATCTCTTCAGCCAGATGTGAAACGAGTACTATTCAAATAGAAACAATGTGCAAGGTTACTGGGAAAAGGCAGGAGAGTGGCACTAAGTCACAATGCTCATTTGGAGAGCTGGTGCAGATACAATGGGCCGAATGGCCTCCCTCTGCTTTGTAATAATTCTGTGATTCTCTTCCTGGTCTCATGATGCTCACTCTCTTGTTAAGATGCCTCCTGTTGTGTTCAGAAGTTCTTGCTCTTGTGGCTTAACCCAATTTTCTCACAAGTGGACTGTTGTCAAATCTCAATTGCATCTGTTAGCCTCTGGGAGTGAATGTGATTGTGGGATACGTAAGATATCCATCAAACTCTGATAATGTATGTGAGTGAGATTTGTTCTTTATCTGTCAGTCACAGGTAGTTTTGTGAGTATAGGATTCATTCTGCATCTCAGTCTGCGGAACAGTTTGTGAGAGTAGGATTCCTTCTTCATGGTTCAATGTCTGGAACCGTATGTGAGGGTGGCATTAATTCTGTACTAGTCAATGGTACTGACTGTTGATGTGGGAATCATTCTGTATCTGAGTTAGGGAACGTGGGATTAATTATGTAACTGAAAGATGCAACATACTTCAGCTCTTAGGCTGTGGTACTAGGTGTAAGTTTGGAATTAACTCAATTTCAGTCAGTGGCATTGTGTGGAAAGTAGGATTCAGACTGTGTTGCTCTGCCTCCCATATCAATGGACTGGTCAGGTGGGCAGAAAAGTGGCAAATAGAATTCAGCCCAAAGAAGAGTGAGGTGATGCATTTAGGGAGGTCAAACAAGTCAAAGGAATACACAATTAATGGGAGAATACTGAGAAGTGTAGTGGAAGTGAGGGACCTTGAGTGAAGACCATAAGATGTAGGAACAGAAGTAGGCCATTTGGCCTGTTGAGTTTGCTCCGCCATTTAATAAGATCATGGCTGATCTGATAATCCTCAACTCCATTTTCCTGCCTTTTCCCCATAACCCTTGATTCCCTTACTGATTAAAAATCTGTCAACACAGCCTTGAATATACTTAACAACCCAGCCTCTACAGCCCTCTGCGGTAAAAATTCCACAGATTTACCACCCTCTGAGAGAAGAAATTCCTCCTCATCTCTGTCTTAAATCGGCGCCCACTTACTCTGAGATTATGCCCTCTGATCCTAGACTCTCCCAGAAGGGGGAAACAACCTCTCAGCATCCACCCTGGCAAGCCCTCTGAGAATCTTATATGTTTCAATAAGGTTATCTCATTCTTCGAAACTCCAATCAGTACAGGCGCAACCTCTCCTCATAAGAAAATCCCTCCATACCCGGGATCAACCTAGTGAACCTTCTCTGGCCTGCCTCTAATGCCAGTATATCTTTCCTTCAAAAAGGGGACCAGAACTGTTCACAGTATTCTAGGTGTGGTCTAACTGGTGCCTTGTATAGTTTTAGCAAGATTTCCTTATATTATACTCCATTCCCTTTGAAATAACAGCCAGCATTCCATTTACCTTCCCTATTACCTGCTGAACTTGTATGTTAGCTTTCTGGGATTCATGCACAAGAACTCCCAAATCCCTCTATGCAGCAGCTTTCTGCAGTCTTCCTCCATTTAAACAATATTGAGCTCCTCTATTCCTGCCAAAATGCATAACCTCACATTTTACCACATTATATTCCATCTGCCAAGTTTTTGTCCACTGACTTAACCTCTCTATATCCCTCTGTAGACTTTTTGTGTCATCCTCACCACTTGCCTTCCCACCTATTTTTGAATACCTACAGATCCTTGAAGTTATCAGGACAGATTGATCAGGTTGTTAAGAAGGCACATGAGGGATCCTTTCCTTTATTAGCCAAGGCATAGAATATAAGAGCAGGGAGGTTATGCTGGAACTGTACAAATCATGAGTTAGGCCACAACTTGAGTCCTGTTTGCAGCTCTGGTCACCTTATTACAGAAAAGATGTAATTGTGCTAGAGAGTGTACAAGGGAGATTTACAAGGATGTTGCCAGGACTGGAAAATTGCAGCAATGAGGAAATATCAGATAGGCTGCAGTTGTTCTTGGGACAGAAGAGGCTGAAGGGATATTTGATTGAGATGTACAAAATTGTGAGGGGCCTGGATAGGGTGGATGGGAAGGGCCTATTTACCTTAGCAGAGAGGTCAGTGACTAGGGGGCATAGATTTCAAGTGATTGATAGGAAGATTAGAATGGAGATGAGGATGTCTTTTTCAACCCGAGGGTAGTCAAGGTCTGGAGCTCACTGCCTGGAAGAGTATTGGAGGCAGAAACCATCAACAGATTGAAAAGGGTTCTGGATATGCACCTCAGATGCTGTAACCTGCAGGGCTATGGACCACATGCTGGAAAGTGGGATTAGGCTGGGTGCCTCATTTATCGGCTGGCACAGACACAGTAGGCCAAATGGCCTCTGTCTGTACTATAAACTTGCTATAAAGCCCTCCTATCTCTGTTGCTTCACAGTAAATAAGTAAAATGAGAATGGAGTCGGAGAGTAAGAAGGGCAAGAAGGGGTGAGACTGAGAGCAGAGCCAGAGAGTTAAAAGAGCGTGAGATAAACACAGTAAATTGCAATATACATAGGAATTATTCTAAATTAAGATAAGTGATTAAAATAAGTTGGTAAAATACTGTAGTAAACGCTTTATATAAAGTATAAGATATGTTAGTGCAGCTCGGCCATGTGGAATGTGCATCTTGCAGGATGTGGGTAGTCGTGCAGGCACAAAGTGCTTCGATAACTATGTCTGCAGGAAGTGTCACCAGCTGCAGAAACTTGAGCTCCAAGTTGTGGAGGTTGAGCGGCAGCTGGAGTCACTAGTGCATCCACAAGTCTGAGGGCTATGTGGATAACATGTTTAGAGAGGTGGTCACACTGCAGCTAACAAGTACACAGGGAGAGAGGGAATGGGTGACCACCAGAGTATCTAAGAGAAACAGGCAGGCAGTGCAGGAATCACCTGAGGCTATCTCACTCTTTAACTGCTTTTCCATTTTGGATACAGGTGAGCGAGATGGTTCCACAGAGGACTGTAGCAAGAGCTAAGCCTGTGGCACCAGTGGTGGATCAGCTGCACAGGAGTGGAGGAGAAAGAGTGGAAGTGCTATAGCGGTAGGGAATTCCATAGTTTGGGAAGAAGACAGGCATTTTTGCAGCCGTAGATGTGACTCCAGGATGGTATGTTTCCTCCCTGGTGCCAAGGTCAGGGATGTCACAGAGTGTCTGCAGGACATTCTTTTGGGGGAAGAGTGATCAGCCAGAGGTCGTGGTCCACATTGGGACCAATGACATAAGTAGGAAAGGGAATGAGATCCTGAAAGCAGTTTTAGGGAGTTAGGAAGGGAATTAAGAAGCAGGACCTCAAGATCAGTAATCTCAGGATTATTCCCAGTGCCATGTGCTAGTGAGCATAAAAAAAGGAAGAATGAACAGTTCAACGTGTGGCTGAAGAAATGGAGTCGGAGGGAGGGTTTTGGATTTCTGAGGCATTAGGACTGGTTCTGGGGAGGTGGGACCTGTACAAGAAGGATGGGTTACACCTCAGCAGGACTGGGACTGGTGTCCTTGCAGGGAGGTTTGATGGTGTTTTTGGGAAGGGTTTAAACTAGATTAGCAGGGGGATGGGAACCTGAGGAGAAATTCAGAGTGGAGAGGAGAAAAACTGGCAGCAGGAAGTAGTGAAGTATCAACTGATAACGAGGATATATCAGAGAGTAGTATCAAGGTAGATAGAACACTTGGAGAGTTTGATAGAATTAGAGTAGGCAACAGTAAGTCATTAGATGGGGTCAGAATAAGCGGGAACGTTTTTTTAAAGAGCCTAAATCAGGGCTAATGTGCATATATGTGAAAGCACGGAGTGTGGTTAATAAGATTGGTGAACTGCAGGCACAGGTTGACAGATGGAATTATGATATTATTGCTATAACAGAGACCTGGCTCAAAGAAGGGTAGGACTGGGCATTAAATATTCCTGGGTATAAATTGTTGAGGAGAGACAGGAGAGGAAGAAAGGTGGAGGAGGAGTGGCAATATTGATTAAAAGTGGCATTACAGTACTAGAGAGAGATGATGTTCCAGAGGGGTCAAGGACAGTATCTCTCTGGTTAGAAGTAAGGAATGAAAAAGGTGCAATAACATTGATTAGTGTAGTATATAAACCACCAACTAGTGGAAGGGATATGGAGAAACTTGCAAAGAAATTATGGAGAGGTGTAAGAGTTATAGAGTAATCATAATGGGGGCCTTAATTATCCAAATATAGACTGGGACAGGAATAGTACAAAAGGACAAGAGGGGCGAGAGTCCCTGGAATGTGTTCATGATAGTTTTCTACAGTGGTATGTTTCCAGTCCAACGAGAGGACATGCACTTTTGGACCTGGTTCTGGGGAATGAGTTAGCTGAAATGGGTCAAATTATCAGTGGGAGAGCCACTAGGAGAAAGTGACCATTGTATCATAAGGTTTAGGTTAATCATGGAAAAGGACAGAGAACAATCAGAGCAGGGATAATTAATTAGGGGAAAGCCAACTTCAATTGGATGAGAATGCATTTGAGTCGAGTGAGTTGGAATCAAATGTTGGCAGAAAAGACAGTGGCTGAACAATGGGCCACCTTCAAAGAAAAAGTATTGCAGATAATGTCAAGGTATATTTCTCTGAAGGGTAAAGGTAGGACAAATAAATCCAGAGCGCCCTGGATGACGAAAGAGATAGTGGTAAAGATGAAAAGGAATATGTGCACGTATGACAGATGTCAGGTAGAAAATACAATGGAGAATCAGGCTGAATATAGAAGGACCAGAGAGGAAGTGAAGAAACTAATAAAAGCAAGGAGAGAGCATAAAAAGAGGCTGGCAGCGAACATAAAAGGAAATCCCAAGGTCTTCCACAGCATGTAACTAATAAAAGGGTGGTAAAAGAAAATATGGCCAATTAGGGACAAAAAGGGGGTCTGGCATGTGGAAGCTGGAGAAATGACGGAGGTGTTGAACGAGTACTTTGCATCTGTCTTTACAAAAGAAGATGATCCTACCCAGGCTGAGATGAGAGAGGAGGTAACTGGTACACTAGAAGAACTTACAGTCGAGAGGAAGGAGATGTTGGAAAGGCTACCTTTACTTAAAATAGAAAAGGTCTGGGACCGGATGAGATGCATCCAAGGGTACTGAGGGAAGTGAGAGTGGCAATTGCAGAGGCATTAATGATAATCCTCCAATCTTCCTTAGACACAGTGGAGGTGCCAGAGGACTGGAGAACTGCAAATGCTATACCCTTGTTCAAAAAGATGTGCAAGGATAAGCTGGCAACTACAGGGCAGTCAGTTTGACCTCAGCGGTAGGGAAACTTCTGGAAACTATAGTACGGGATAAAATCAATAATTGTTTAGACAAGTGCAGGATAATTAAGGAAAACCAGCATCGATTCATCAAGGCAAAATCATATTTAACTAACTTGCTGGAGTTTTTTGAGGAGGTAACAGAGAAGGTTGATAAAGGAAACACTATTGATGTGGTGAATATGGATTTTCAAAAAGCATTTGAAACAGTACCACACAACAGATTTGTGAGCAAAACTCCGGGTCATGGAATAAAAAGGAAAGTAGGCACTTGGATAGGAAATTGGCTGAGTGACAGGAAACAGAGAATAGTGATAAATGGTTGTTTTTCAGATTGGAGGAAGGTCTGTAATGGAGTTGCTCAGGAGTTAGTACTGGGACCCTTGTTCTTCCTGATATATATTAATGACCTAAATGTGGTGTGCAGGCCATAATTTCAAAATTTGCAGATGATACAAAGATTGGAAATGTTGTCAGTTGTGATGGGGATAGTCTTAAACTTCAAAAGGACATAGACATGTAAGTGGATTGGGCAGACAAGTGGCAGATGATGTTCAATGCAGAGAACTGTGAGGTGATTCATTTTGGCAGGAAAGATATGGTGAGACAGTATAAAATAAAGGGAGAGCCTTTAAAGGAGGTGCAGGAACAGAGGGACCTCAGTTGAGAGAGCAGTTAATAAAGCATATAGTATATTGGGCTTTATAATAGAGGTATTGAGTACAAGAGTAAGGAGGTCATGTTGAACTTGTACAAGATACTAATTAGGCCTCATCTGGAGTACTGCATCCAGTTCTGGATGGGTGCCATACTTGAGGAAGGATGTGAAGGCAGTAGAGAGAGTACAGAGGGATTCACAAGAATGATTCCAGAGATAAAGAACTGTAGCTAAGCGGATGGATTGAAGAGGTTGGGTCTCTTTTCCTTGGAGAAAAAAAGGCTGAGAAGAGACTTGATAGAGGTATTCAAGATCCTGAGGGGTATGGACAGGGTAAATAGTGAGAAACTGCTCCCACTCAAGAGAATATCCAGAACTAAAGGGCACAGGTTCAAAATAATTGGCAAAAGGAATAAATGTGATGTGAGGAAAAATTTTTTCACCCAAATGGTGGTTGGAGCCTGGAATAAACTTCCTGAAATGGTGGTGGAAGCAGGTTCGATTGAGGTATTCAAAAGGGAATTGAATTGCTACCTGAAGAGGGGTGAGAGAGTATCGGCGGTAGGTGGAATGCAGATTTCAGGTTACTATCAGATCAACCATGATCTTATTAAATGGCAGAGCAGGCTCGAGGGGTTGACTGGCCTACTCCTGCTCTCTCTTCATATGTAAAGAGAGAATATGCAAGGTTATAGGGATAAAGCAGGGAGTAAGACTAGGTGGGGTGCTCTTTAAGAGAGCCAGTGCAGACTCAATGGGCTGTAACGATACTGTGTAATTGGATGCAGTTGACTCAACTCTTTGAGCTTGGTTCCAGGGAACAAACTTTACAGTTATTTTTGGGAGGCACTGTAAAGAGGAAACTGCAGACTGTGCAGTAGACCTCTCATTCAAGGTGTTTTGTTTGCATGACCCAAGGTGCTTTACTCTGTATTCAACCCCATGCTGTACCCGGCCTGGGAGTGTTTGATGGGGGCAATGTAGAGGGAGCTTTATTTTGTATCTAATACTGTGCTGTATCTGTCCTGGGAGTGTTTGATGGGGACAGTGTAGATTGAGATGTATTCTGGTGTTTGTGAGATGAAAATGTTCTTTCTTGGTTCTAGGTGTCCGGTACAATGCAGAGAAGAAGAAAGTTGGGAACTACTACACAACCCCTATCTACAGGTATCACACCTGCTGTTCACCCAAGCCCTCTGTAGTCCAGTCAGGGTATCTCGATCCCTCCCCTTTCCACAGCCCCTCACCGGGACAGATCAATCCTCTGCACCCTACCCCCCACAGCCCGGTCAGCCTGTTGTCCATCCTCCTTACAGTAAAGCTTTGCCATTAGCAGATCTGTGAGGGATATTTAGATAATTGTCCATCTGTTTTCTTCTTTGAGGATCACATGGATCGTCTTCTGTTGATGCTTAGAGTGAAGTAGTATAATCCAAGGCGAAGGCCAGGAGTGTGATGGAATACTCTCTTCCTGCCTGGATGAGTGCAGCTCCAATGACACTCAAGCTCAACACCATCGAAACAAAACATCCCTCTTAATTGGCATCCTTTCCACAACCATTCACTCTCTCCACCACCGACGCACAGTAGCAGCAGTGTGTACCATCTACATGATGCACTGCAGAGCCTCACCAAAGCTCATTAGGCAGCATCTTTCAAACCCACGGCCACTACCACGTAGAAGGACAAGGGCAGCAGGTAAATGGGAACACCACCACCTGGAAGTTCCCCTCCAAGCCACTCACCATCCTGCCTTGGAAATATATCGCCGTTCCTTCACTGTCGCTGGGTCAAAATCCTGGAACTCCCACCCTAACAGCACCGTGGGTGTACCTATACCTCAGAAACTGCAGCGGTTCAAGAAGGCAGCTCACCACCACCTTCTCAAGGGCAGCTAGGGATGGACAATAAAGGCTGGGCCTAGCCAGCGATGCCCACATACCAAAAAACAAAAAAAATTAAAGTGGCCTTATTTTCCCCAGCTCCTGTTCTCAATCTGATTTAATCTGTTTTTAATCTTCCCTGCCATGTTTATCTGTGAGGGCTTCCTATACGAGTCACAGTCCAGTGATAATGGATTGGGTCCATGTGCTCTTTCACCCAGAGACCGAATAGATGCCAGTTTGGCGTTTTGGAAGTTGTGCCACCTGAAGGGGGATCTCCTGGAGTTCATATTCTCCTCGTGCCCTCTGCCATGTATCCTAGATATCTCACTGTGATCAGGGCATCCCTGTGTGGCATTTCACAAGGAATGTCATTCTGCCTTTCTGGCCTCTCTCAGATTGGTGGGAGAGTTGTTGGATTGTGAACTGGGCCTCTCTCTCTGAGTGTGAGCTGTCTCTCGTGGTACAGGAACCTTCTCTGGGTATAGGTTCACTCTGTCTTGGGGTACAGGCTTGCACGCTCTCGCTCAGGGTACGGGGTGGCCGCTGTCTTTCTCTCTCTCTCGCTCGCTCCAGATATGGGGCACTCGCTCCCTCTCTCTCACACTCAGGGTATGGGCCTCTCTCTCTTTCTCTCTCTCTCGCTCGCTCAGGGTATGGGGCACGCTCCCGCTCTCCCTCTTGCTCACTCAGGGTATGGGCCTCTCTCTCTCTCGCTCGGGGTACGAGCCGCTCATTCTCGCTCGCGTGCTCAGGGTATGGGTCTCTCTCTCTCTCTCTTTCAGGGTATGGGCCTCTCTCCCTCTCTTTCTCTCGCTTGCTCGCGGTATGAGCCCTCTCTCTCTCTCTCTCTCTCTCTCTCTCTCTCTCTCTCTCACTCGCTCGGGGTAAGAGCCACTTTCTCTCTCTCTCTCGCTTGCTCAGGGTATGGGTCTCTCTCTCTCTCTCTCTCTCACTCGCTTGGGGTAAGAGCCACTTTCTCTCTCTCTCTCTCTCTCTCTCTCGCGTGCTCAGGGTATGGGTCTCTCTCTCTCTCTCTCTCTCTCTCGCGTGCTCAGGGTATGGGTCTCTCTCTCTCTCTCTCTCTCACTCGCTCGGGGTAAGAGCCACTTTCTCTCTCTCTCTCTCGCGTGCTCAGGGTATGGGTCTCTCTCTCTCTCTCTCTCTCTCTCCCCTCTCTCACTCGGGGTTTGGGGCTCCCACTTTCTCTTGCTTGGGGTAAGGGTTCTGCCTCCCTCTCTACCTCAGGATACAGGGTTGGTTCGCTCTCTCTCTCTCAGGGTATGGGGCTCATGTTCTCACCCAGGGCCCAGCGCTCGCTCGCACTCTGTCGCCCGGGGGTAGGGGACTCTGTCTCTCTCTCTCTCTCTATCTTGCTCGTTCATTCACTCACTTCAGGTACGGGGCTCGTTTGGAGTATGGGCTCTCTCTCTCTCTCTCTCTCTCTCTCTCTTTAATAAGGCTCTGATGTTGCAGGTTTCGGATGAAGTGCCATTTGTGTGTGAATCACATTGAGATGCAGACTGACCCAGCGAACTGTGACTATGTGATTGTGAGTGGAGCACGGAGAAAAGAGGAGCGATGGGACATGAAGGACAATGACCAGATTTTAACCACTGGTTAGTTGTCCAGGAGGGAAGAACAGGTTACAGATCTTGGACCCAGGGTCCGTGTAGCGAGATGGTGGCGTAGGGAGGGGTGCGGCCGAGGGTCGGCGGAGGGAGGGATGGAGTGGGGCCTGAGGGCCGGCGTGGGCGTTGAGGGTTGGGGATCGAGGGTCAGTGTGGTGAGGGTATGGGAACTGAGGGCAGTGTGGGAATCAAGGGTCGGAGTAGGGAGGGGTTGGGGGTCGAGGGTCGGAGTAGGGAGGGGTTGGGGGTCGAGGGTCGGAGTAGGGAGGGGTTGGGGATCGAGGGTCGGAGTAGGGAGGGGTTGGGGATCGAGGGTCGGAGTAGGGAGGGGTTGAGGATTGAGGGTCGGAGTAGGGAGGGGTTGGGGATCGAGGGTCGGAGTGGGGAGGGGTGGACACAGGGCAGTGTGGGGATCGAGGGTCAGAGTAGGGAGGGGTGGGGACTGAGGGCAGTGTGGGGGTGTTTTGTTTAAGTGTTGTGTAAGATCAGGATGGTGTTTGGGCTGAGTTGTGTTTTCTGAAGTTAAACACTAAATGACCGTTGATCTTTCAGAACATGAGGAGAAGAAGAAATTGGAGACTGATCCAATGTACAAGCTGGAACATGGGGTGGGTGACCAGGAGAAGCTGAAGATTGCTGTTCCCACCCTGTCCAATATTCAGGAGATGCAGAGTGCCTGGAAAGACGACTTTGCCATTAACAGCATGCTGCGCAAGAAATTCCGGGTATGCCTTTGGGCAGATTTTCTGTTTAGCCTGTAAAGCTGTCAGTGTAGAGGCACCAGATGCTTATCCAACCAAGAGAGGAACGGGTCAGCGTCCCGGTATCTGCCCCCGAGAGAGACATGGGTCAGCATCACGGTATCTGCCCCCTGAGAGAGACACGGGTCAGCATCGGGGTATCTGCCCCCGTGAGAGACACGGGTCAGCATCGGGGTATCTGCCCCCGAGAGAGACATGGGTCGGCATCGGGGTATCTGCCCCCGAGAGAGACACGGGTCAGCATTGGGGTATCTGCCCTCGAGAGAGAGACACGGGTCAGCATCGGGGTATCTGCCCCTGAGAGAGACACAGGTCAGCATTGGGGTATCTGCCCTCGAGAGAGATACGGGTCAGCATCAGGATATCTGCCCTTGAGAGAGAGACATGGGTCAGCATCGCGGTATCTGCCCTCGAGAGAGACACGGGTCAGCATCAGGATATCTGCCCTTGAGAGAGAGACAGGGGTCAGCATCGCGGTATCTGCCCTTGAGAGAGAGACATGGGTCAGCATCGCTGTATCTGCCCCCGAGAGAGACATGGGTCAGCATCACGGTATCTGCCCCCTGAGAGAGACACGAGTCAGCATCGGGGTATCTGCCCCCTGAGAGAGACACGGGTCAGCATCGGGGTATCTGCCCCCCGAGAGAGACACAGGTCAGCATCGGGGTATCTGCCCCCGAGAGAGACACGGGTCAGCATCGGGGTATCTGCCCCCGAGAGAGACACGGGTCGGCATCAGGGCATCTGCCCTTCAGAGAGGCACAGGTCAGTGGTCTGAAGATAGATGCTGAATCTAAAGCAGGGTGTCGTTAGTAAATGCTTATTTATCTCCCTGGTGTCCCTGTGTGATTGATGATTTGGCTCCTTTGCTCCGTTACAATCATGAAGGTTAGTTCTTTATTCACAATTTCATCTGTCCTGTCTCTAGGATGAGAAGAAGGTGTTGAAAGAGTTGGAAGAGAAAGATGAAGCACTACGGAACAAAGCATGTCTCAGCATCCCTCTGGTTCAGGAGTCTGAGGATGATAAACACCTGGCTTCACTTCTTAAATTCCGCACTATGGACTGTAAGTTGGGAGAAGATTAATAATCAATTA
The DNA here is from genome assembly GCA_026770705.1 of Isurus oxyrinchus. Taxonomy (NCBI): domain Eukaryota; kingdom Metazoa; phylum Chordata; class Chondrichthyes; order Lamniformes; family Lamnidae; genus Isurus; species Isurus oxyrinchus. The sequence goes on from JANJGN010000029.1 coordinate 28,679,932, forward strand.
TTGAATAGAATCGTTCAGATTAGGATCTTATTGCCAACACTGCTCCATTCTATCGTAGATTCTAGTAAGGCAAACACTCAGCAAATATTTTGAGGAGAAAGGTTGTTCTGGATGTTCTGTTTTGGGGAGGTGCTAGGCAGTGTTTGGGGCTTCTTAGCACCCTCGCTGGAACAGAGGGGTGTCAGTGTGAGTGATAATGGGTTACACTCAATCATGTCCTCAGTCAGGCTGACACACCCTGAACCTTGGCACAGGTCCATGAAGCCCAGGTAACCGAGTTCTCTTATTTAGAGGCATTGATTCGCCCAGTTTCACTGCTACTAAAGCATAGCTTCTTATGGTTGTACTAAGGGGAAATCCTGTTTGACAGATTTATTTGAGCTTTTTAAGGATGGAACTAGTTGGGTAGATAAAGGGGAACCAGTAGATGTAGTGTACCTGGATTTCCAAGAGGCTTTTGATGAGGTGCCATACAAAAGGTTAATAGGCAAGATAAGGGCTCATGGAGTTGGGGGTAGTATTCTAGCATGGGTAGAGGATTGGATAACAAAGCAGAAAGTGGGCATAAATAGGGGCTTTTTCAAGTTGGCAGGCAGTGAATAGTGGAGTGCCACAATCTATGTTAGTGACTTAAATGAAGAGACAGAGAATAATGTATCTAAGTTTGCTGTTGATACCAAGCTAGGTGGGAAGGTAAGCTGCAAGGAGGACACAGAGAGGCTGCAAAGAGATATGGATGGGTTAAGTGAGTGGGCAACAAGATGACAGATGGATAATAATGTGGGGAAGTGTGAAGTTATGCACTTTGGTCGTAAGAATAGAAAAGCAGAATGTATTTTCTTAAAAAGGTGGGAGAAACCTGTCAGTGTTGATGTTCAAATAGACTTGGGTGTGCTTGTACCAGGAACGCAGAAAGTTAGTATGCAGGTGCAGCAAGCAATTGGGAAGGCAAACGGATTGCAGTACAAGAATCGAGAAGTCTTGCTGCAGCTGTACAAGGTATTGCTGAGACCACGTCTGGAATACTGTGTGCAGCTCTGGTCTCCACATTTAAAAAAACAGTATACTTGCATTGGAGGTGGTAGAGTGAAAGTTCATTAGATTGGTGCCTGGGATGAGTCTTATGATGAGACACTGAGCAAATTGGGCTTATATTCTCTGGAGTTTAGGAGAATGAGAGGTGGTCTCCTTGAAACCTAAAAAATTCGGAGAGGGTTTGATACGGTGGACACAGAGAGTTTGTTTCTGCTGGTGGGGAATCTAAAACACAGGGGCACAGCCTCAGGATAAGGAGCCGATCAATTAGGACTGAGATGAGGAGAAATTCCTTCACTCAGAGGGCTGTGAATCTTTGGAATTCTCTACCCGAGAGTTGTGCATGCAGCATTGTTGAGTACATTTAAGGCTTGGGATAGGCAGGTTTTTGGTGTCTCGGAATAGAGGGATATGGGGAGTGGGTGAGAAAATGGAGTTGAAGCCCTGGGTCAGCCATTATTGTATTGAATGGTGGAACAGTCTTGATGGGCCTTGTGGTCCCCTATTGCTCTACGTGTGTTCTTGTTCTTGTGGTTATAGTGTACAATGGACTGTTTCAGAAGGTTCTCACCCACTGTTCCTCATCAATTCTGAAATGGGGGTGCACAGGGTTCAAGGTCAGTGCTAGAAGGGAGTGGAGGAGCTGAAGAGGATGTTGCTGAAAAGAGATAAACTGAGGAATGGAGAAAGCTGAGGCTGAACCTTGTTGGAGGCTAAAAACTGTCGGCCAAAACCAAATAGAGGTGGAAGTCCAACTCAGTGGGTGAGAGAACCTGTTATGATGGCACTGAATCCCACGCACCAGGAATGTCCCAGGCACACCCCTGCTGTCTGCTAAGTTATTTGGTTTAGGAGACATTACAGATGGTCTTGGTCTCCTGATCCACGAAGGAAGAAGCAGTCAGGATCTCACACTGGATTGGGCACTTGGACAGGACAAAGTTCATCCCTGATAAACCCAAAATCACATTCGCACCACCCGCTGACACTCTCTGGCACAGTGTGCCCTTCGATAAGCTAGAAGGCATCCTCTTATGGGGAAGAGCACAACTAGAGACCATCAATCTAAGATAGTCACCAAGAAATCCAGTAGGGAATTCAGAAGAAACTTCTTCACCCAGAGAGTGGTGAGAATGTGGAACTCACTTCCACAGGAAATGGTTGAAGTGAATAGCGTAGATGTATTTTAAAGGGAGCATTTCAGGGAGAAGTGAGTAGAGGGTTAAGGTGATAGATTTGGCTGAGAAAAGATGGGAGAAGGCTTGAGTGGAGCATAAACACCAGCATAGACTGGTTGTGCTGAATGGCCTGTTTCTGTGCTGATGTCCCGTGTGTATGTTATGGAACGGACTGTGGGTCATACCAGTGAGAGTTGCATTCTGATGCTCATTATTCCTTACACAGCCTATGAGGACAAGCAGAGAATGAAACGGAAGGAAATCACCTCACGATCCTGGTTTGCTTCGCCCCAAGTTGCGGTGCGAGAGAGGGCTGGTGAGACCTTAAAAAAACTGGGACTGAGTAAAATATCGACAACCAAATCGTTAAACAGCCCAAACGGATTTGCTGCAAGTGATCTGGGAATAATCCGACGGAAATCTGGAGAATGTTCAGCAAGCCAGAAGCAGCAGCCGCTCCTGGTCAGCAGAGATAAGGACTCCAGTCTGGAGATGAGAAGCAGAATCAATCAAAGGGATCAGGTTGCAGACAGTACAAGTCAAGAGAGTGACAACAGTTTGAAGGAGGAAGCTGGCTTTTCTCTGCAGATTGAGGCTGTGATGGACTCTGATCGAGATGCCAATAGCAGCTCACTTGTTGCTGATTATTCTGACTCCAGTTCAGATGCAGACATTTTATAAGCTACGCCTGAATGTAAATAACAGATTTTCCTGATTTGTAATTCATTGCTGTGCAATAAATACTCTAATATCAATATGAGCATTTCTGACACATTCTGTGTATTGAAGTTAATCTGCAACAATGATCATGGAGCATCCTGCCTAGTAGGCCAGTATTGGGGCTGCCCCGATTCCAAAGTCAGTGTCTGTTCCCAACTAGCTTGGTCTGACCAATTCACAGAATTATATCAAATTTACAAAACAAACAGGCCAACCGGTCTTTGGTGCGGTTAATGTTGCCTCCCACCCTATTTCATCTCATCCCATCAACATAACATCCTAAACTTCACCCTCATATTTATCTAGCTTGCCCTTAAATGCATCCATGCTATTCAATCCAGAGGCCATCCTGAATTGGAAGTATATCACCTTTCTTTCAATGTCGCTGGGTCAAAATCCTGGAGTTCCTTCCCTAACAGCATTGTAGGGTTTACCTGCACCTCATGGACTGCATTGGCTCAAAAAGGCAGCTCAGCCACAGCCTTCTCAAGGACAATTCAAGATGGGCAATAAATGACACTCACATCCTGTGAAAGAATAAAATAAAACACTCCTTGTGGTAGCTTATTCCATCTTATCACCACTCTTGGAATGCTTTATTGGATTTATTTGTTAATATGTTTGTCATCCTTAGCTTTGCTCGCTCCCACAAGTGAAACCATTTACAAGTCTATCAAACCCTTGGAATCTTAAAGATCTATAGCGCCCTACTCTTTCCTAAAGAGCCCACGCCTGTTCAGTCTTTCCTGATAGTTTACAACCTCAGTTTCTGCTTATTATGCCTGTTAATATTTTGATTCCTTATGATTTATTGTCAAATGTAATGTAAGGTGGCTGTTAGGGTTAGGTGTAATATAGTACCCAACAAGTAGCAGACTACTCCAGTCTGGTCATTGGGAGAGTGGCTATGAGTGAAAAGCACCCAGGAGAAAAAAACATGGCTCATAGTGTTTTTCATCTGAAGGATGGTATCTCCCCCTCAAACACCAGCTCAGGGTGCGAGGGGGAGTGAAGAGACAATAAGGAGAAAGGTACAGAGAATAAAAACGGTAAACTGAGCACATCAGTTATGGGATTTATTAATTCCTGCTTTCAGACTAACACAGAAGCAAAATACCGTGGATAACAAGTCTCAAATTTTAAAAAAGACCAAAAGCTGGAAATATTTTTAAGGTCAAGCTGCCACGAAATGTTAACTTTTTTCTTTCCACGGGTGCTGCCTGACCTGAGCATGTCCTGGTTTGATAACTATTAAAAGTAACTGGAACGGCGGAACTGAGCTGGGGCGGCCCGGTCAACACTGCTTTGGGGTGTCGGGGGGGCCGCTCTGTATAGCGGAACCGTGTGTGGACTGGGCCATTTTTCCGGCGGGACGGGATTGCGAGCTGGACCCGTTTCCGGTGAGGTCGGTCTGGGGGAAGGCGCCGGTTTGTGTTCGATTCTCTTTTTGTGGTATTTATACTGCGGTTTCTCAGGAGGTTGATCGATGATTTATTGATTGGTTTTGATCCTCCCGCGGATTCCCGGACATTTATTGAAATATCTCAGTTATCATACGACTCGTAGGGCGCATGCGCAACGATAGGTTAGTTGCTGGGTCGTTAGAACCCCCCCAAACCACCCCAACCCCCCAAATACCCCCAAACACCCCATAAAGCTCCAAAATCCTCCTCACCACAACCCACTCACTCTAACCCCCCTCCCCCTCTTCCCCCCCCCCCCCCCCCCCCAACCCCTCACCCTTGCCTGGTCTATGAGGGACTGTTGGGTATTAACACTGTGAGCTTGAGCTGTCCAGAGAGCCGCCTTATTGCAGGATTCATACGTGGAGTTTAACTGCTCGTGTTTAATTTAGATTAAGTACAATTTCCTGGATCGTTTACTTCATGCCTCTATTGATAAAGCCCTGGATCCCATATGCTGTAATAACTGCTTTGTTAGGCTGTCCTGCCACCTTCACAGAGTTGTGCGCATAAACTCTATCACCACCAATCCCCACCCCTCCCCAGGTGTCTCTGTTCCTGCACACCAGGCGGTACCATTTAACTTGTATTGTCTCTTCTTGCTGTCCCTGCCCTGCCAAAATGTATCACTTTACTGAGTTGAATTTCATCTTCCATGTGTACCCATTCCTCCAGCCTGTCCATGACCTCTAAAGCCTGTTACCATCTCTTATTTATTACATTTCCAAGTTTTATGTCATCTGTAAATTTCAAAATTGTGCCTATACCCCCAAGTCCAAGGGCTTATACCCTGGAGTGAGAGACACAAGGGGAATAAGAAGGAGGATGTTATGATGGAGGCGACCTGGATTATTCATCTTTATTCCATTCCTGTTACAGAATCTAAACGAGATTCAATCAGAAGTTGAAACACTGACCAGACACTCGCAATTATGGCAAATCTGGTAAGCTAGGTGTTACTTGAAATGGGGTGGATGGGTAGGTTTGAACAGTTTGAGATGAATTGTGTGCTGGTGTCTGATGTGTAGGCTGAATTCTGGAAAAATTTTATATGTAGTGATTGTCAGTCACTGAGCCTCTAGAGTCTTAGAATCTTACAGCACAGAAGGAGGCCATTTGGCCCATCATGTCTATGTTGACTCTTTCAAAAGTCCCACTCTCCAAATTTTTCCTTTTCATATTTTTATCCAATTTCCTTTTGAAAGTTATTGTGATGTCTGCATTCAATACTCTTTCAGCATTTTAAAAGAAAAATCTCCTCATCTTCCCTCTGGGTCTTTTTCCAAACACCTTAAATCTGTGTCTTCTGATAACTGTCCCATCTACCACTAGACATAACTTCTCCTTATTTGCTGTATCAGGTGTTACCAATCACAAGACCAGGTAAAGGATATTATAACAATTATTGTTGAACAGGCTGAGATTGTGGTTTCGTCACTGGGCTCATGTTGACCACATTGTTATTTTCCTTTGACAGGGTTCAAGCAGCCAGGCAGTGACTGAGTACACAGTCCGTGTCCCCAAGTAAGAGACTCTCTGATCATTACTACCAGATTTAGCAATAGCCAACAGGTGGGCAAAGGCAGGTGAATGATTTAGGATTCACTGGTAAAAAGTCACTTTCAAGGAGGATTCTTTTTCTCAGTTGGAGCTGATGGCCTTGCTTTGTATCTGAATGCACCTAGCATTCGTAAGAAAGCAGATGAATTGACAGCTGAAAGAGAAATAAATAAATATGTACGATCTGATAGCCATTACAGAGACATGGCTGCTGGATGTCAAAGACTAGGACCTGAATATTCAACGGTACATGACATTTAGGAAGAACAGGGAGCTAAGAAAGGCTGGAGGAGTAGCGCTGTTAATTAAGGATGATGTTGGTATTACAAAGGGAAATTACCTTGGTTCTGCAGATCAAGACGTAGAATCAGTTTGGGTAGAGATGAGGAATAGTAAAGGTCAGAAGTCACTTGTGAGAGTGGTTTATAGTCCCTTAACAGTAACCACACTGTTGTAGGGGCTTGTGAAAAAGGTATGGCAATAATCACGGGTGATTTCAATCTACATATCGATTGAACAAATCTGATTGGCAAAGGTAGCCTGGATGATGAGTTCATAGAATGTTTTCGGGACAGTTTCTTTGAGCAGCACATTCTAGAGCCAAGCAGAGAGCAGGTTTTACTAGATCTGATCATGTACAATGAGACAACATTAATTAATAACCTCATAGTGAAGGCATCCCTTAGGTAGCTGTGATCATAATGTGATTGAATTTTACATTCAGTTTGAGGGCGAGAGGAATGGATCTAAGACTAGTGTTTTAAACTTAAATAAGGGCAATTATGAGGGCATGAAGACAGCTGGCTAAAGTGAACCAAAAATTAGGTTAAGAGATATGTCAGCAGAGACACAGCGGCAGACATTTAAGGAGATATTTCAGAATACTCAGTAAAGATGCTTTCCAATGAGAAAGAAAGACTCTAAGGGAAAGACACACCATCTGTAGCTAACTAAGGAAGTTAAAGATAGTATCAAATTGAAACAGAAAGCATATAATTCCACGAAAACGAGTGGCAGGTCAAAAGATTGGACAGAATATAAAACAAAGAATGATTTAAAGATTAATAAGGAGGGAGAAATTAGAGTACGAGAGGAAAATATCTAGAAATATAAAAACTGATAGTAAGAGTTTCTACAGAGATTTGAAAAGGAAAAGAATAAGTAAAGTGAGCCTTAGTCCTCTAAAGAGTGAGAATGGGGAATTAGTAATGGAAAATAAAGAAATGGCAGATGAATTGAACAGATGCTTTATATCTGTTTTCACTGTAGAGGATACAAATAACATCCCAGAAATAATTGTGAATCAGGAGGTGAAAGGGAGGGAGGAACTTAAAACAATTACAATCACCAGAGAAAGGGTACTGAGAAAATTATTAGAACCAAAAGCTGACAAATCCCAAGGTTCTGATGGACTTCATCCTAGAAACTTAAAATAAACGATAGTAGGTGTATTGGCTTTAATTTTCCAAAATTCTCTAGATTCTGGAAAGGCCGCATCAGATTGCAAAGTAGCAACTATGACTCCTCTATTCAAGAAGGGAAGGAGACAGAAAGCAGGAAACGACAGGCCAGTTAGCTTAACATCTGTTGCAGGGAAATTACTGGAATCTATTATTAAGGAGGTTATAGTAGGGCACTTAGAAATTCTCAGTGCAATCAGGCAGAGTCAACATGGTTTTATGAAAGAGAAATCATGTTTAACTAAGTTATTGGAGTCCTTTGACACAGTAACAGGCAACATGGATAAAGGGAAGCTGGTGGATCTGCTGTACTTAGATTTCCAGAAGGCGTTTGACAAGGTGCCACATCAAAGATTATTACTCAAATTAAGAGCCCATTGGTGTAGGGGGTAATATATTGGCATGGATAGAGGATTGGTTAGCTAACAGGGAACAGAGAGTAGGCATAAATGGGTCATTTTCGGGTTGGCAAGCTATGATGAGCGGAGTGTAACAGGGATCAGTGCTGGGGCCTCATCTATTTACAATTTATATCAATGACTTGGATGAAGGGACTGAATGTATGGTTGCTAAATTTGCTGATGACAAAAAGTTAGGTAGGAAAGTAAGTTTGCAGAGGACATAAGGAGGAAACAAAGGGACATAGGTTACATAAGTGGGCGAAATTTTGGCAGATGGAGTATAATGTGGGAACTTGTCCATTTTGGCATATTGTTTAAATGGAGGGAGGTTGCAGAACTCAGTGGTACAGAGGGATCTGGGTGTCCTGGTACGTAAATCAGGAGAAATTAGTATATAGATACAGCAAGTGATTAGGAAGGCAAATTGAATGTTGGTGTTTATTGCAAAGGGAATGGAATATAAAAGTATTTATATACTTGCTTTGCTATAGTTGTACAGAAGGTTACTGAGACCACATCTAGAGTACTGTGTACAGTTTTGGGGTCTCTATTTAAGAAAGGATATAAATGCATTAGAAGCAGTTCAGAAAAGGTTCACTCAGTTGATACCTGGGATGGGGGCTTTGTCAAACAAGGAAAGGTTGGACAGACTGGACCTGTATCCATTGGAGTTTAGAAGAACGAGAGGTGATCTTATTGAAACATATAAGATCCTGAGGGGACTTGACAGGGTGGATGCTGAGAGGTGGTTTCCCCTTGTAAGACAGATTAGAAATAGGGGACACAGTTTAAAAATAAGGGGTGTCCCATTTAAGACAAAGATGAGAAGAATTTTTTTTCTGAGGTTCATGAATCTTTGGAACTCTCTTCCACAGAGAGCTAGGAGCAGGATCAATGAATATTTTTAAGGCAGAGCTAGATAGATTCTTGACTAACAAGGGAGTCAAAGGTTATTGGGGATAGGTGGGAATGTGGAGTTGAGGTTGCAGTCAGATCAGCCATGATCTTATTGAATGGCACAGCAGGCTGGAGGAGCCGAATGGCCTACTCTTCTCCTGATTCGTATGTTTGTATGTATGTACGCTGCTGTTCATTTAGCACATTTGCGGGTGTTTTGTGTATTTTTTGGATGAGAGTGGGGGCTGGTGCTCACTGCAGACCAATGGCCAGCCCACACTTAGTGGGTTTGTGTATGATCAGTGCTGCTTGGATCGGAAGCAGCAAGTGGCTGAGGTGTGCGAGGGGAGGGGGTGGAGGGATGGCAGAGGGAAGTGGTTATGGGAAGAGGTATAGGTGGGGAAGGAAGTGAGGGTGGATGTGTGTGTGTGTGGGGATGTTGGGGTAAGGATGTGGCGGGTGGGAGGGCTGTTGAGGTGAGGGTGGAGGTGTTGCTGGGGTGAGCGGGCGGGTGTATCGGGGTTGGGGTGAGGGGCAGAGTGAGGTTTAGTGGGGGGGTGCAGTGTGCCTGATCACTGAACGTAAACCCTTTCCCTTCCCAGGAACAACACCAAGAAGCACAACATCATGGCGTTCAACGCAGCAGATAAAATAAACTTCTCCACATGGACTCAGGTATGACCTGCAGGGCAGGATGAGCGGAGGGTGTCTCAGGGCCACCACAGGATGGAGGGGGGGAGAGAGGAGAGAGTCTTGAGGCTGCCACAGGACGGATGGAGGAAGGGTGAGAGATACTTGGGGCCACCATAGGGTGGAAGGAGAGGGTGGAAGGAGGGGGTAGAGAGCTGTGGAGCCACTGTCGGGGGGGTGGGGAGCTGTGGAGCCTCTGCAGAGTGGAAGATGAGCGAGCGATAGAGCTGTCGCAGGGTTAAGGAGCCTCAGATTGAGCCTGACCTGCTGAGTGTTCCAGCAGTTTCTGTTATTCTTTCATATCTATGAGAATTAAAATTCATTTTTCATACTGCTGGGCTAGAAGCTCCTTGGGTACAGCCGTGCTTCAGCTTAACAGTCTCTAGCTCAATATTATTAAATACTTTAAAATGCCAACTAGCTCAATCTATTTAATAATGTACTTGTGTATATGGGAAGCTTTGTATAATAATATAAATGGGTAGAGGGAGGAGGGAGGGAATCTGCCTGCTACCTGGACAGAGGATTCTTCTAAACTATATGCCTTTCACAAGGGGGCTGCAGTAATGTGTGTGTGAGACAGATAGAGGGAGAGGCTTAACACAGGGGGATTGTCATCGCCCGACTCTGTATTGTTGGGAACTGCTTTGTAAAATTCCCATTTTCTCTTAGGCTAAAATGGAGCGTGATCTGAGTAACAAGAAGATTTACCAGGAAGAGGAGCAACCAGTGTTTGGTGCTGGCAGTGAGTTTGGCAAAAAATTGCGAGAGGAATCAAGGAAGAAGAAGTTTGGGATTGTTACACGAGAGTTTAAACCTGAAGACCAGCCCTGGCTGCTGAGAGTTAATGGGAAAGCAGGCCGGAAGTAAGTAATGTGACTTGACTTATGGATAAGCAGAGCTGGAAACAGCCCACTGGTGTATCTAATGCTCCGTCTTTCCCTCTTTAAGGTTTAAAGGTCAGAGGAAAGGTGGTGTCACTGAAAATGCATCCTACTACATCTTCACCCAGTGTCCAGATGGAGCGTTTGAAGCCTTTCCTGTTAATGCCTGGTACAACTTTGTCCCAGTAGCAAAACACAAGACGCTGACAGCGGAGGAGGCAGAGGAGGAGTGGGGAAGGTAACGCCCCAAATACAGATGGCCATGTACTTATGCTTCCCACATTGTTGAAATATATTTATCAGTGTTCTTAGTGCTGTGCTACTGCACTCTCATTTATAGATGGACAGTGGCTGAGCTGAACTACCTGTCACTGAACTTGGTGATTTTTCCTTAGTATCTCCCCTGATGCTATTGGATTTAGGAAACTTTCAATATTGATATGCATTATCTGTTCACCTCTGCCATTGAATAAAACTCCTGTTAGCGCCCTCACCGCTGGGAAACTATGATAATAGTGTGACAAGTTTACATAGACAATTTCTATTGTATTGTCAGAATAATTTAGAATAAACATATAAAAATCAAAGACTGATTTTCCAATGGAAACTGAATGATGTGTGCAGGCCCCCGTTCAATCAGCTCACACCCTCACCATGCGAGACGAACCTGTATTTCAAAACAATGCAATGTTTTGAAGTAAAATTAATGTTTATTTTTAACAGACTTTCTTGATTTTGGGAGTCAAAGTCAAGTCTGTTTCTACTTATGATTCAGGGTCGTGGGGTCACAATCTGGAGGGGAGCCCTGGCTGAGCTTTCCTGCCCCTGATTCAGGGATAATTGGACCACCCTGCTGGTTTGTTTGCCTCAGCACCACAGCGAGTGCTATATCCTCACCTGAGGGTGAAATCTGAGCAGCGTTTGACCACTGTCGGAGGGAACAGAGCCAGCCAGCCTTGCCTATGGTTTACGGGGCAGAACTTCTATATCCTCCAAACCACACCACCCCTTCAATATCATGGACAGTGCTGAGAGATCTTAAAGAAACAGGCCGATTATTGCCGTTCATCGCACCGAATTTAATGTTTTCTGTCATTTCTGTTTTTGTACCTCACCATCTCCCTCTCCTCTCAAACACATCGCAACCCTCACAACGGCCCCATTGTTCAGACGCAACAAGGTGGTGAATCATTTCAGCATCATGCTGCAGAAGAGGTTGAAGGATCAGGACCGAGATGATGGAGATGAGGAGGAAGAGAAGGTAAAGAAAGGGAAGGAGAGAAAGAGAAAGGGGAATGACCTGCGAATCCATGACCTGGAAGACGACCTGGAAATGAGCTCAGACGAGAATGACGAGGAGAGTGATGAGGACAGTGAGTGACCAGATCCGGTAATGCTCCTAAACCTCCCTGCTTGCCCAACCCCCTTGCCGGTCACACAGCTTATAGTGCGAACACAGTCTGTGTCTGTCACACAGCCCTCTCCTCGACCCTCTCCCCCCCCCCCCCCCCCCCCCCCCGCCCCCCGACACCCAACCCTCTCGCCCTGCCCCACCCGGTCTGGGTCACTGTCTCCTGGGGAGGGTGTTAAGATGTGGGCTCTGGGTCTGCTGTAATGTTCTGGCTCCTGAGTTACTGGTTTGATGTGTGACTTGTTTTGCCTTCTCCAGGAGATGGGAAAAAAGACACAAAAAGCCAGAAGAAAGGGAAAACTGCAGCCAAGAAAAAGAAGAAGAAGGGTTCGGATGATGAGGCCTTTGAGGACAGCGATGATGGAGATTTCGAGGGGCAGGAAGTAGATTATATCTCCGATGATGAATCTAGGTATTTGACCTGACTTTACTCACTTTTGTAGTGATTAAGATTTCTCACCAGTTTTCACAGCTCCTCTTCTGTTGTTGCTGATTCCATGGGGAGGCTGCACCGGGGGGCACTACACTGCGCTGGGTCTCTGCACCGGGGGGAGGGGGGGCACTATGCCACACTGGGGCGTCGCACTGGGGGGCACTATGCTGCATTGGGGCACTGCACTGGGGGGCACTACACCGCACTGGGGCGCCACACTGGGGGGCACTACGCCACACTGGGGCACTGCACTGGGGGGCACTACGCCACACTGGGGCACTGCACTGGGGGGCACTACACCGCACTGGGGCGCTACATTGGGGGGCACTTCACCACACTGGGGCGCTACATTGGGGGGCACTTCACCACACTGGGGCGCTACACTGGGGGGCACTACACCACACTGGGGCACTGCACCAGGAGGCACTACACTGCACTGCACTGGGGTGCTGCACCAGGAGGCACTACACCGCACAGGGGGCACTACACCACACTGGGGCACTGCACCAGGAGGCACTGCACCGCACCAGGAGGCACTACACTGCACTGCACTGGGGTGCTGCACCAGGAGGCACTACAACGCACGGGGGCACTACACCGCACTGGGGCGCTGCACCAGGAGGCACTGCACCGCATCAGGAGGCACTACACTGCACTGCACTGGGGTGCTGCACCAGGAGCCACTACACCGCACAGGGGGCACTACACCGCACCGGGGGGGGCGCATTACACTGGGGTGCTGCACCAGAAGGCATTACACCGCACTGACATGCTGCACTGGCCTGTTATACTGTGCTGTGCGCTGCGCTGGGGTGCTGCACTAGGGCGTTACACCATGCTGGGATACTGGATGCTGCCCTTTGTTCTTTCTCCCCCAAATAGCCATTGTTTGGGTATGAACTTCTGCATTAAGTTTTAACAAGATATTTGATTGTGGAAGCATCATTCCTGATCCCAGTCCTGCCTTCACTGCCATCCCTGAGACTAAAAGTCAGAGGCTGTGAAACACTGGGTTAGAGTGTGGAGACTGTGTGGCTGTGTGCAGTGGGTTAGAATGTGGAGACTGTGTGGCTGTGTGCAGTGGGTTAGAGTGTGGAGACTGTGTGGCTGTGTGCAGTGGGTTAGAGTGTGGAGACTGTGTGGCTGTATGCAGTGGGTTAGAGTGTGGAGACTGTGTGGCTGTGTGCAGTGGGTTAGAGCGTGGAGACTGTGTGGCTGTGTGCAGTGGGTTAGAGTGGAGACTGGGTGGCTGTGTACAGTGGGTTAGAGTGTGGAGACTGTGTGGCTGTGTGCAGTGGGTTAGAGTGTGGAGGCTGAGTGGCTGTGTGCAGTGGGTTAGAGTGTGGAGACTGTGTGGCTGTGTGCAGTGGGTTAGAGTGTGGAGACTGGGTGGCTGTGTGCAGTGGGTTAGAGTGTGGAGACTGTGTGGCTGTGTGCAGTGGGTTAGAGTGTGGAGACTGTGTGGCTGTGTGGAGTGGGTTAGAGTGTGGAGACTGTGTGGCTGTGTGCAGTGGGTTAGAGTGTGGAGACTGGGTGACTGTGTGCAGTGGGTTAGAGTGTGGAGACTGTGTGGCTGTGTGCAGTGGGTTAGAGTGTGGAGACGGTGTGGCTGTGTGCAGTGGGTTAGAGTGTGGAGACTGTGTGGCTGTGTGCAGTGGGTTAGAGTGTGGAGACTGTGTGGCTGTGTGCAGTGGGTTAGAGTGTGGAGACTGTGTGGCTGTGTGCAGTGGGTTAGAGTGTGGAGACTGGGTGGCTGTGTGCAGTGGGTTAGAGTGTGGAGACTGGGTGGCTGTGTGCAGTGGGTTAGAGTGTGGAGACTGGGTGGCTGTGTGCAGTGGGTTAGAGTGTGGAGACTGGGTGACTGTGTGCAGTGGGTTAGAGTGTGGAGACTGGGTGGCTGTGTGCAGTGGGTTAGAGTGTGGAGACTGGGTGACTGTGTTCAGTGGGTTAGAGTGTGGAGACTGGGTGACTGTGTGCAGTGGGTTAGAGTGTGGAGACTGGGTGGCTGTGTGCAGTGGGTTAGAGTGTGGAGACTGTGTGGCTGTGTGCAGTGGGTTAGAATGTGGAGACTGTGTGGCTGTGTGCAGTGGGTTAGAGTGTGGAGACTGGGTGGCTGTGTGCAGTGGGTTAGAATGTGGAGACTGTGTGGCTGTGTGCAGTGGGTTAGAGTGTGGAGACTGGGTGGCTGTGTGCAGTGGGTTAGAGTGTGGAGACTGGGTGGCTGTGTGCAGTGGGTTAGAGTGTGGAGACTGGGTGGCTGTGTGCAGTGGGTTAGAGTGTGGAGACTGTGTGGCTGTGTGCAGTGGGTTAGAGTGTGGAGACTGGGTGGCTGTGTGCAGTGGGTTAGAGTGTGGAGACTGGGTGGCTGTGTGCAGTGGGTTAGAGTGTGGAGACTGTGTGGCTGTGTGCAGTGGGTTAGAGTGTGGAGACTGGGTGGCTGTGTGCAGTGGGTTAGAGTGTGGAGACTGGGTGGCTGTGTGCAGTGGGTTAGAGTGTGGAGACTGTGTGGCTGTGTGCAGTGGGTTAGAGTGTGGAGACTGTGTGGCTGTGTGCAGTGGGTTAGAGTGTGGAGACTGTGTGGCTGTGTGCAGTGGGTTAGAGTGTGGAGACTGTGTGGCTGTGTGGAGTGGGTTAGAGTGTGGAGACTGTGTGGCTGTGTGCAGTGGGTTAGAGTGTGGAGACTGTGTGGCTGTGTGCAGTGGGTTAGAGTGTGGAGACTGGGTGGCTGTATGTGTTGGGTGTGGAGCATCACCTGCTGCCACTCGGGGGACAGCAACAGAAGTTGGAACGTGCTGCAGAAATCAGGGGGATTTGATGTGAAAGCATCCTAGGAGCATTTTCTAAACCCATTTCTGCCTGATTTACAGTGAGAATAATGAAGAGGAGCCAGAGAAAGGGAAGGCTGATAAGGGAGAAGATGGACCCAAAGGTATTTGGTGACACCATTTGTCCCTTCACTCTGGTGTCAGATTATCCTGCCAGGACCATGTCAGAGAGAATGATTGTGCTGGGGGTGGGAATATAGCAGACACACACAGTTTCTGGGGGGTGAAGCAGACACACAGAGTCTCTGGGGGGTGAAGCAGACACACACAGTTTCTCGGGGGTGAAGCAGACACAGAGTTTCTGGGGAGTGAGGCAGACACACAAGTTTCTGCTGTAAACTGGCCTCAGGATTAATCTTGAATTTCTACAACATGGGTTACATATTGACTATTTGCGTGTAAGGGCAGAGAGACCGATTCTGTCTGTGCATCAGTGATCACCCTCCCAAACATCCCGAGAACATAATGAATTACTTGATGCAAGAGCTGTTATTTTGTAACTAAAACATGTTAGCATATCCTGCACAGCAAGATCCCACTAATTGCTATAAGGTTAATGTGGGGGTGTGGTGTTTAGATTTTTGAATACTGGAAAAATCCCATCTTTTCCTGGTTAGTGAAAGGCTGTGGGTTTGTCCCTGGAGAAATTGATCATGTGGGAGCTGGCAGACACGGAGCAACTGATGGTTTTAAATAAGCGTCTCTATCCACACCACTCAGAATTTCACCTTGCACACCCCTCGCCCTCCCCCCCCCCCCCCCCCCCCCCTACTCCTTGCTCCCCCGTCTTTTGAATTCTGATGAAACGTGTTTTCCAGGCATCGATGAGAGTGCTGCGTCCGAGAGTAGTGAGGAGAGTGAAGAGGAAAAACCCAACGAGGAGAAGGAGGAAGAGGAAGACGAGAAGAAATCTGCAGCCCCCGAGAAGAGAGAAAAGAAGAAAAAAGGTGAGATTTGGAATCCCTTTTCCAGCTGCTTCCTGCCCTCTGTGTTTCATCGGTGTGGGTGTCTGGAGTCTCTCCGTGTGTGTGTGTGTGTGTGTCTGTGTCTGTCTGTCTCCGTGTTGCTGCTGGCCCCTCACTGTCTGTCGTGAGCAGTACAGACTTTTTTGCGCTGTCCATTACAGAGTGAGCTGGTCACCTGTCGAGTGGTTCTCTGGAGTGTTGAGGAAGTTTCAATCTCAGGATCTCACTTGGACTGTTCCTTGTTCTGAGACGTTTGTCGGTGTGTTGAATATGTTGTGTCTCACATAACTTTAGAATCAGCTTTAAACTACTGCAGTCTGGAATCTAGTGGGGTCAATTCACAAACTCCCTTGTCTGTTTGGAGAGACAAGGCACTGCTTTCACTGGAGCCATGTCTCTCTCTCTCTCTCTCTCTCTCTCTCAGACAAACACACAGATACACACACAGACATATGCACATGGACACACAAAAATAAAGACACATGAACACACACACCAGCATTGATCACTGGGTTATGTTCAAGAGAGGGAGTCCTGACTGATTTTTTTCCTTCTCTTTCCCCCGCCCCACCAGCCCCAATATCACCTCACAGTTCTAGGGCACTGAGGCTAACTATAGGAAGCAAGTGCCTTAGGGTGAGATCAGGTCTTGGCACATTCTGGGGTTCGAACTTGAGCCTTGGACTTGAACGTTTGTTTGGGAACTGAGCTTTGATTTGTTTGTTCTGCTCCACACAGAGAGCAGTGACGAGTCGGAGTCTTCAGATGAGAGTGACATTGAGTCTGAAGCTGCCTCGGCCCTTTTCATGTTGGTGAGTTTCTCTCATTCAGAATCCAGACCCATTGTCCCTGAGGAGGTTGCATGATCTTTAACCCTTTGTTTCTCTCTGTGTTCAAAGAAAAAGAAAACTCCTCCAAAGAAAGATTGGAAAGGATCAAACAACAGCTCCCGTGGGAACAGTCGGCCTGGTACCCCCACCCCACAAATCAGCACCTCGTCCACACTCAAAGCAGCTGCGAGTAAACTGGAACAAGGTCAGGTAGTTCACCGGGGACTTGAACCTGAGCCTGACACAGCCACATTCCAGGAGTTGGGAGAGAAGAGGGGGCTGACTACCCTGGATATGGGGGAGGGGGTGGGAGCCAGGTACCCTGGATAAAAGGGCAAAAAGAGCAGGAGAAAGCCGGATATGCTGAGTACAGGGGTGGGGGTTGAGGGCAGGAGGGAGCCAGACAACCTGGGTACAGGGAGGGGGTAGACGGCAGGAGGGAACCAGACGCCCTGGGTACAGGGGGGGCAGAGGGCAGGAGAGAACCAGACATCCTGGGTAAAAGGGGAGCAGACAGCAGGCGGGAGCCAGACAACCTGGATAGAGGGTGGGTAGAGAGCAGGAGGGAACCAGGCACCCTGGGTACAGGGGGGCAGAGGGCAGGAGGGAACCAGGCACCCTGGGTATAGGGGGCAGGGCCAGGAACCAAGAGTACTCGGTGCTGGACTGGCTCCAGGGAGCAGGGCTGGATACTGGGCCTGGCCTGAGGGGTTCAGGTGGGGTCTGCACAGTAGGGGCGGGCCGGGTAACTGCTCTTGTAGAAATTCACTGGATCCCAGCTGTGCTGTGAACTGGAGAAGGGGAATATGATCGGGGAGAATTCCCTCCCCGGAGTGACTTATATTCCAGCATTTTGTTTGTTCCTAGGGAAGCGGCAAGGTGGCTCTGCAGAAACTCCAGTGGCCAAACGGCTGAAGATGGACTTGGGGGCACAGTCAGCATCTGGTAAATCCACACCGCAACCACAGTCGGGAAAGTCCACACCGAGCAGCGGGTGAGTGGGATAGTGCTGGGGATGTGGGTGGAGGGGGGGGGATCTTGGTTTAGGGTGGTTGGGAGAGGGAAGAATGACAGAGTGGGGGAATGGGAGAGTGGGAGGAGGGGATGGGGGTTGGTGAGATTGGGGGGTTGGGGTTGGCAGACATGATATAAGGAAGGTAGATTTTGGGTGGGGGTGGATTCTGGGTGTGTGGGGGTGGGGTACTGGTTGTAAGATTGTTTTGGGTCAGTGTTGTTTGTGAGTGGGTTCCTCATTTTAACTTTATTTCTCCCCCATTTCTGCAGTGACATTCAGCTGACAGAGGATGCAGTCCGACGATATCTCACCCGGAAACCCATGACCACCAAGGACCTGCTAAAGAAATTTCAAACCAAGAAGACAGGCCTCAGCAGTGAACAAACGGTTAATGTACTGGCACAGATCCTGAAAAAACTCAACCCTGAACGCAAGATGATTAATGACAAGATGCACTTCTTCCTGAAGGAAGGGAACTGAGACCTGGTCCAGTCTGTGTGTGTATGTAACTTTTCTTTTTTATCCTATGTATAAGGTGATCTCTGTCATATGATACAATATGGTGATAGTTGTGCTCTGGATCCAGCACTGTCCTTTCTAATTGTAAACCTGGGCTTTAAATCCAGCTGATGGGATGAGGGGTGAAGGGTTTTACAGGATGTATATTTGAGGCAGGTTTAACTCACAGCACAGACTAACCCGCAAATTGGACCTAGGTCATTCTCACTCTGGAGGGAGCAGAAATGGTAAAATGCACATGGCACAGCAGATACTGTTCTGTGGATGGTGCCTGTTATTGGAACCTTTCCACATTCTGTATCTGCTTTGGGAAATCCCTCACTTCAGACAAGCACTAACATCCTCAAGTCCCCACAGCTGTTACTGAGACTTTCACAGGGACTATCCTAGATTCACATGACTTGTGTGGCAGGGCTGTCAGCTGCAAGAGCCGAGTGGTTGGGCAGTTTTAACCAGCAGAAAAAGTTCTGGATAGAATGAGACTGCACAATCCACCTAGAGGTTAAGGAGCAAGAGTTCGTCACCAAGCAAAGAGACTGCATGGGTAAGAATGGGTATTAAGCCTTAAATTACAGAACCAACCACAGCAAATGCTTCCCCTCCTTCCAGTCACAGCCAGGGGGAGCTGAGGTACCAGTAACGAGGGAAGGCAGGGACTGAACAGACACTAGGCTGCACACATCAGCTCCAGCAGATTGTTACAGAGCAGCTGTGACTGAGGCTGGGGAACGGTCAGTGGTGGTAGGGAGTGGGGTGGGGGTGGGGGTGTTGTCAGGGCAAGACAGAGCTGAACAGGAATATTCCTGTTGCTAGGGTTGGAATGCTCTGTGAAGCCAGCACTTTAAGTGAGGTGGAGAGTGTGTGAGGTTGCATTATTCCCTAGTGCTGGTTTTGTCAGAGTGTTCACTTTATTCAGTCTGTATTAATTGTATAATGCCACACATGTAATGGTTAAGGCTGGACTCGTTATCCAATAAAATGGCCAATGGTTTTCATCCTAATTTGTTTCATCATTGGTGTCAGCGGAGCTGAAATTTGTGGATGCAGTGGGATGACCTGAGTGACTGTATGTGCCTTGGAGTCTCCATGTACACTGCCCCAGGGTAAAGGATCTTCCTAGGGGGCACTAAGGTGGTAATAGTATAGACAATGATACAGACAATATGATAATGGGATAGACATAACAATCAAATTCTGCAGCCCTGACCTAGAGATGGGGCAAAAGCTGCTACAGTTCCTACTCTTGATCAGTGTCCAGTTCAAATACCTACGCGTGCACATGTCTGTCTTCATGCGTGCCCGTCTCCCTGCATGCGTGCCTGTCTGTGCACCCAGGTGCCTGTGTGTGTGTCCTTCCATCTGCCTGGGCGCACGTACACGCGCCTTTCTCTGGTGTGAGTAGTTTAAAGGTCCCCCTAACGATAGCTATACTGTTGGGCAGAGCATTAAACAAGAAATTATTGGAGCTTGTAACAAAGGCAAGGTAATAATTGTGGGAGACTTTAAATTCATATAGACTGGGACAATCTAGAGTGGTCTAGAAGCTGAATTTGTGGAATGTTTTCATGACAGTATCTTGCAGCAATACATTATAGAACCAACTAGGGATAAAGCTTTCTTTATCTAGTATTGTGCACTGAAGCAGTTTTAATTAGGTATGTTGTGGTCAAAGATCCTCTGGGAAATGGTGATATTAAAACCATTGAATTCCATGTTAAATTTGAAAGTGACATAGTCTAATTGTGAACGAGAACCATATACCTATGTAATTCGCTTTAAGTTTGAGGTATGGCTAAGGTTAATTGGGTAAATAGACTAAAATGTATGGAGGTAAATGAACAGTGGGAAACATTTAAAGAAACTATTCAAAACATTCAACAAAAATAAATCCCATTGAGAAACAAAAACTCAGTGAGAAAGACCCATTCGCAGCTCACTCAGGAAGTGAAGGATGTATTAGGTTAAGAGAAGAGGCTTATGATGTTGCAAAAAACAGTAGCAAATCTGAAGATTGGAAGTATTTTAGAAATCAGAGTGCCACCAAAAAGTTGATAAAAAGAGAGAAAATAGAATGAGGATAAACTGGCCAGAAATGTTAAACCAAACTGTAAGAACTTTTATAAGCCTATAAAAAGGAAGGGAGTAGCCAAAGTCAATGTTGGCCCCTTAGAAGCCGGAGACAGGAGAAATTATCCTGGGGAATGAGGACACAACAGAGGCGTTGAACAAATATTTTGTGTCTGTCTTCACAGTAGAAGACATAGGTTTCATACCAGAAATAGATGGTAACTTAGGGGCCAAAAAGAGTGAAGAAGTTAATATCAGCGGAGAAAAAGTATTTGCAAAACTGGAGGGACTAAAATCCGACATATTCCTGGGAGCTGATGGCCTACAGCCAAGGGTTCTAAAAGAGATAGCTGCAGAGAAAGTGGATATGCAAGCTATGATTTTCCTAAGATCCTTGGATTCGGGAATGGTCTCATTAGATTGGAAGTTGGTAAATGTTACACCACTTTTCAAGAAAGGAAGGGGAGAGGAAACAGTGAACTACAGGCCAGTTAGTCTTAACATCAGTTGTTGGGAAAATGCTGGAATCTATTATTAATGAAGTCTTAACAATGCACTTAGAAAAGCGTAGTATGATCAGAACTAGTCAGCATGGTTTTACTAAAGGGGAATCTTGTTTCACAAATTTATTAGAGTTTTTTGAGGATGTAACTAGTAAGGTAGATAAAGGGGGACCAGTAGATGTAGTATACCTGGATTTCCAAAAGGCATTCAGTGAAGTGCTGCACAAAAGGTTAATAGGTAAGATAAGTGCCCATGGAGTTGGGGGTAGTAAATTTGCATGAATAGAGAATTGTTTAACAGATAGAAAGCAGAGAGTGGGCATAAACGGGGCTTTCTCAAGTTGGCAGTTAGTGAACAGTGGAGTGCCGCAAGGGTCAGTGCTGGGGTCTCAGCTATTCACAACCGATATTAATGACTTGGATGAAGAGACAGTAATGTATCTAAGTTTGCTGAGGATACCAAGCTAGGTAGGAAGGTAAGCTATGGGGAGGACACAGAGAGGCTGCAAAGAGATATGGACAGGTTAAGTGAGTGGGCAACAAGATGGCAGCTGGAGTATAATGTGGGGAAGTGTGAAGTTATTCACTTTGGTTGTAAGAATAGAAAAGCTGAATATTTTTTAAAAGGTGAGAAACTATAAATGTTAATGTTCAAAAAGACTTGGATGTGCTCGTACAAGGAATACATAAAGTTAGCATGCAGGAAGTCAAATGGCATGTTGGTCTTTATTGCAAGGGGATTGGAGTATAAGAATAAAGAAGTTTTGCTACATTTGTACAGAGTTTTGGTGAGACCACATCTGGACTTAAATATGGGAGGCATGGTTGGGAATTTAAAACATGGGCACAGCCTCAGGATAAGGGCCCGATCATTTAGGACTGAGATGAGAAATTTCTTCACTCAAAGAATTGTGAAATTTTGGAATTCTCTCCCTTACAGGGTTGTGGATACTCCATCTTTAAATACATTCAAGGCTGGGATAGACAAATTTCTGGGGTCTCAGAGAATTGAGGAATAGCGGGCAGAAAAATGGGTTTGATGCCCAGGATCAACCATGATCGTATTGAATGGTGGAGCAGGCTCGACAGGCCATATGGTCTACCCCTGCTCCTATTTCTTGTGCCTGGGTGCGTGTGCGTCTGCCTGGGAGGGGCACATGCACACCTACGCAGCGGGTGAGGTTGGGGAGGTGTGCTATTATGAACCATGTGCTGGGAAAAGGCTGTTTTTTCCTTTGTGCAATGACCCTATAGGACCAAAGTGGGCTGGGGAATATTCTGAAAGAGAGTTAATTGGTTTCCTCATTATGACATCAAATTCCAAGAAATGCCCATGTGATCTGGGGCTGCCCTTGGGGGTGAACAGCTAGAAAGCAAAGGGTAAATAAGTAATTGCAATGGGGTTGGGTCAGCCAGTATTTTCTGTTTGGCAGCTCAAAACACACTGAAAATTCATGTAAAGATGAAACAAGCTATGTTCTCTCTGACTGGAACAGTTCTTTGATAGTTTTTTAATAGATCCTGGTGTGGAAGCAGTCTCTGAGAATACAGCAGAGACTGTGTTTTTGTGTGTGTCATACAGTTGTAAAGAGCAGAGAGCAGAAGACAGGCAGGGCGAGGAATTGCGGACTGGACAAAAACTTACTGGAACATCTTCGGTCTGTCCACAAGCATGACCCAGACCTCCCTGTCGCTTGACATTTCAACTCCCCACCCTGCTCTCATGCCCACATGTCTGTCCTTGGCTTGCTGCATTGTTCCAGTGAAGCTCAACACAAGGAAGGAACAGCACCTCATCTTCTGATTACATACTTTACAGCCTTCCAGACTTAACATCGAGTTCAACAACTTCGGATCATGAACTCTCTCCTCCTTCCTCGCCCCTTTTTGATCCCCTTTTTTCAAATATTTATTTTTTAATTTTCATTTCTTTCCCCACCTATTTCTATTATTATTTTAAAATGTATTTCCTTTCATTATTTTATCCCCACCTTTTAGTCCATGTTGATCTTTTCTCACACACCGTCCCCACCCCCCACCCCACCACCCCCACTAGGGCCATCTGTCACTTGCTCACCCTGCTTTCTACTCTTCATGTCACCATTAGCCCCCCTCCCTCCTTTAGCCAGTATCACCACCATCAACACCCCTTCAACTTTTCTTTGTGACATCTTTTGCAATCTCTCCTTTGCCTCCACCTATCACTGCCCTTCTATCCGGCTTAACCCGCTTAAACAGTATATATTTCACCACATTTCTACTTCTCTTTAGTTCTGAAGAAGAGTCATACAGACTCGAAACGTTAACTCCGTCTTTCTCTCCACAGATGCTATCAGACCTGCTGAGTTTTCCCAGCAATTTTTGTTTTTGTTCCAGATTTCCAGCATCTGCAGTATTTTGCTTTTATTTTAAAAACCTTATTGCTGTTATCTCACTTCTGCCGAAGCTCACCAAACTGTTTAAAGAACTCGGAGGGGAGAGTCTCTGGGGATTTTGTGCCGTCAGGACTGTCGTGACTCCAGTGAGAGAGGGTTTGTGGACACGTGCCTTGCCTGTGGCAACCGTGTCCAGGGACTTCAGATGGAAGACAGCCGCGGGTGAATGTGACTTATGGGCCCAAACGACTGAGTGGGAAGTAAGAGATCCTACCTAGAGAGGCAGAGTTGGAAAGACTGTGAGATTGCATGTAGTCTCACACCTGTGCAGGAAGTGATATAAGTGTTTCCAGTTACATGCGGAGTTTCTTCATATCAAATATAAGAAGTGCAATTTACCTTTTTATTTAAAAACTGTTCACCTGTTCATTAATGTTTGAATGATGATCGTTTTAGTGACTTTGTTACGGTAAAACTCGTAAAATGTGAAATCTTGCCCAGCGGTGTTCTTTCTGTTGGCGTTGTGGGAATTCCTATTGTAACAGCACATGTCTATCTGTGTGCCCTCAGTCTGTGTGCGTGCGCCTCAGTCTGTGCGCGCATCCGACTTCCAGCCAGTGAAAGAGTGTTTGAAGCACAGTCATTATGTGGGGTAAACAAACAGAAGGATTCCACAAACAGTGGTGAAATAAATAATGAATGGTGAAAAAATGATTTTGTGGATTTAGTTGGTGGATGAATATTGACCAGGGCACAAGGGGGAGACCTCTGCTCTGCTGCAAAGTGAAATCTTCATTAGAACAGATAGAAGTTGCATTCATTTAATACTTTATGGAAATTAGGCACCTCTGACAGTGTAGTACTCCTCCGGTGGGGCAGTGGAGTGTCAGCCTAGATTTGTGCTCGTGTCTAGAGTGAGACTTGAACCCACAGCCTCCTGCTATCCATTGAGCCATGGTTGATTACAGTTACCATTGTTAATGCTTCAAGAGAGTGAAAATCAGACATATTTTCCTCCTTTTTAATGATATATCTGGTGTTGACTTCTTGAACAGGACGATGTGTTTGGTGAACAGGACGGGGGCTTGTGCCAGAAGATGAGTCATTTTGTGCTGTAAATACTCAGCAAGATTACGGATGTTGACGAGCGGAAAGCAGAGAAGCCTCTTGAAATGTTTGAGATACCATCTTAATACCAGAGACATGCTTCCCGTTAGTGACTGTTTTTGTTCAAAGCATTCCACAGGCTCATTGTCACCTGGACAGGCTGCACATCCTGAGCAAAAAGCTGCTACTGGCTACACACTGAGCCGTCTGTATATGGTGAGAGAGATGTTATCCATCCATACTGCAATCCACACATTTCTCAAAACAAAGGAATATTTTTCCAATAATGAGTTTGATTTGAGGCTGAGGGTATGGGCTGGACAAACCCTTGTCATTTTTTTGCTATTTTATTCCATCGTCGAAATTACATTCCTGCACTTGGGATGGTTGCATCTGGTAAATTTCAACACACTGGCGACTCTCTGGCTGCACGTTATCACACTGGCAAATCATTTCCTCCTTGTGAAAACAAAAATATCCAGAATCACTTGGACTGAAATGTGTTTTCATTTCCTTGCTCCTGAAACAGCCATTTTACTGGGGTTCAGTTCCACACACACTGACTCTCGCAGGGATGCGGGTTCCACACACACTTTCTTTCACTGGGATGCAGTTCAACTTACATTGACTGTCGCTGGGGTTCAGTCCCACGCACACTGACTGTCACTGGGGTTCAGTCCCATGCACACTGACTCTCACTGGGGTTCAGTCCCACGCACACTGACTCTCACTGGGGTTAAGTCCCACGCACACTGACCCTCACTGGAGTTCAGTCCCACGCATGCTGACTCTCACTGGGGTTCAGTCCCACGCACACTGACTCTCACTGGGGTTCAGTCCCACGCACGCTGACTCTCACTGGAGCTACTGCAAGACAAATTGTAGTTCTCTGGTGATAGAGACCACTCTTGTGTGCCACAGAAGAAAGGATGTGACTGTTTATGAATGCCATTATTGAGGCTGTTCCTGTCCCCAACGGACTCTGAGCCTTGCTGCAGGAATTAGTGATGTGACTAAATTTACTCCTTTCCCAAGGAAGCTGAGTGAAATGACAGGACTGCCTAAGAGCTGGAGATTGAACCTCGCAGCTTGCTGCTCCTTAGGTTTCTCTGGCAGCACGCACACCCTATTAACCAGTTGATGATACTCTTTCCACCACCCTCCCACCTCCCACAACTTCCTCATTCTGGAGTGCCAGCTGAGACAATGGGAAGTGGGTGCTGTTCCTGGGTACACGTAACAATCCCAGGCTGTTGTAGAAGTGTCTGGGATGGACAGGACACAGGAAGTGTCTAACAAGGAAAGCTGTGGGATCATGAACTGATGGCCATGCAGTATTGCTCTGAGTTGCCAAAAACCAGGCAGCTGGAATTCTTCAGCTATCTGAAGATTAGCTGGGGTTAGAAGCTGTCACTGAGTGGCTCTGATGAACTGTGTGGATAATTGATGAGTCTGTGCCCTGGTGTCATGCTTTTTGAAAGCTCCTTTGAGTCAAATTCTTGAATACCGGGGCTGTTTACAGGAACATTTGCTCCTGGCACCTTGATTAACCCTTCAGACTCTGCTGGAGGTTTAATGATAGTGGGATAATACACACATTCTCTGTGCTCTATTATTCAAGGACAGCAGCAAAGTGAAAGTGGTGCGATTTAGTCAAGGGAGTGATTGAGCATCACGAGATACAGGTGAGGCACCAGAGGATGGTCGTTGGGTATTTTTGAGAATGGAAAGCAGTTTCCAGTAGCATTCCACAGGGCTCAGTGTTGGGGCCCTTGCTGTTTGTCGTATATATTGATGATTTGGACTTAAATGTGGAAGGTATGATTGGTAAATTTGCACATGACACAAAAATTGGCAGCATAGCTGATAGTGAAGAGGATAGCTGTTGTCTCCAGAATGATATCAATGGTTTGGTTGAGTGAGTGGAAAAGTGGCAGATGGAATTCAATCTGGAGAAGTGCGAGGTAATGCAATTGGGGAGGACAAACAAAGCAAGGGAATGCACAATAAATAGGAGGGGTAGAGGAAGTGAGAAACCTTGGAGTGCATGTCGACAGGTCCCTGCAGATGGCAGGATAGGTGGGTAAGGTGGTAAAGAAAGCTTATGGAATGCTTTCCTTTATTGGACGAGGTATTGAATACAAAAGCAGGGATGTAACACTGGTTAGGCCACAGCTGGAGTTTTGTGTACAGTTTTGGTCACCACATTACAGGAGTGACATTATTGCACTGGAGAAAGTACAGAGGAGATTTATAAGAATGTTGCCAGGACTTGAAAATTGCAGCTATGAGGAAAGATTGATAGGCTGGGATGTGTCCTTAGAACAGAGAAGACTGAGGGGTGATCTGATTGAGATGTGCAAAATTGAGGGACCTAGATAGGGCGGATAGGAAAGGCCTGTTTCCCCTAGCTAGCTGAGGGGTCATTTACTGGGGGGCACAGATTTAAGGTGATTGGTAGAAAGATTAGAGGGGACACGAGGAAAGCTTTTTCACCCCGAGGGTGTTGGGTGTCTGGAATTCACTGCCTGAACTGGTGGCTGAAGCTGAAACACTCAACTCATTTAAAAGGTGCCTGGATTTATATCTGAAGTGCTGTAACCTGCAAGGCCTCGGACCACGGGCTGGAAAGTGGGATTAAAAATGAGCTAGCATTTTTTTCTCTCTTTATGGCTGGTGCAGACACTATGGGATGAATGGCCTCTTTCTGCATCATAACCTTTCTGTGATTCTAACTTATTGCTGCGCCTGCCTGTGCTGGAGTAGCTGTTGGTTGGGATTCCTGGCTTGGCTGCTACAGAATGTGACTGTGTTTGTTTGAGAAGCTCAGTCTTCTGGCACTTGACCCCAATGACCATCCATCTGGTTTAAGTGCCAGAGAATGGGCAGCCCTTGTGCAAATAGAAAGACCTCAGACAGTTGTTAGAGAGAGAGAGAGAGAGCGAAAGACGACGTCTGTGACTAAGAAACAGAGTTTGCGGTAAGAAAGTTCCTGTTCTGCGTAGAGACAGTAGAGGGGTTGAGAGAATTGGTGGTGAAGTGTACCTGGGTGGCATCAGTGTTTTTGGATGTCACTAAGGGGCAGCATGTAGGTGTCAACTAGGAGGGAGACCAAGTACAGATCCTTGGGGTAACACCAGGGGTGATGATGTGGGAGCATGACGAGATGCCATTGTAAGTGATACTATGGCTGCAACTGGAGGTGGGAGCAGATCCACCCAGCTGGACAACAGCAGAGAGGTGTCGGAGTGAATGGTACGGTCAGTCATGTCAAAGGCTGCAGACAGCTCAAGGAGGAACACAGTCACCTAGAATTCCATTGTTGACTTTGCTAAGAACTATTCAGTACTACAGCAGATGCCTGATTACAGGGATTGAAACATAGAGTTCCCGGATAAATGGACACAGGCAAGATTCAGCATGTGTAGAACTGTACCCCAGTGAGAGTCAGTGTTTGTGGGACTGTACCCTAGTGAGAGTCAGTGTGTGTGTGGGACTGTACCCCAGTGAGAGTCAGTGTGTGTGTAGGACTGCACCCCAGTGAGAGTCAGTGTGTATGGAACTGTACCTCAGTGAGAGACAGTGCGTGTGGGGCTGGGACTATACCCCAGTGAGAGTCAGAGCCTTCTTTTAGATTGTGTTTCCAGTCTCTATCTTGTTGATTGGCCTCCTGGTTTCCCTCAGACCCTTGCCTGTCAGGCCCCAAAAAAATTAGTTGGTGTGTGACAGCACCTGAGCGAAAATGGATATTGTATTTTGTTCTGAATAAAATAGCCCTTTCTGGTTCCACAATCCTAAAGAAACGAGATGCTACATGGAGAGTATGAGTATCACACTGAGCAGGAATGAGTTGAGTTCTGACCTTTGTCACTCGCAGTGATGTCGCAGAGTGAAACAGTACACTGCACATGCACTATGTTGGCAGCACACACAGCCTTTCAATACACCTCTGCCTGTCAAAAGTCAGTTCTCAGACTGAGTTCTGAGAGCGAGCTCTGCCCCACCACTGTGTCACGTTGACATTGCTGACTCCACACTTCACTGTTCACACTGGGCTATCCCTCTGCTGTAATCTCTGATGTTGCGAGTTCTTTGACTAAAGGAACAATTCACAATCTGTTTACCCTTTTCAACTAATCTTTCTTTGCACTGCCTGTGATATTTGACACTCTATGCCTTTTCTCTGCGGTGTGAATATTTACAACTTGTGGATCAGGTGCTGTCTCATTGCTGGAACACACTGGAGCTGCCTCATAAATCAGGTTCTCAGTGTAGACAGCAGTCAGACAGGTGTATTGTGAAGCTGAGGATTGAACACACACGACCAACCTGCCACCATTGACCACAGAAATCAGCAAAATATTTGAGCCCTTTGCCTGATTTATTGAGATTCCAGTATTTATAGATTCCGGTATTTTCCTATTTGGCTATAATCAGAATTCCTTCCATTCCTGTCAGTTTTCCTGCATGTTTGTGGGTTGGCAGAGTTATTCCTGTTAGTTATCGGGGTGCGGTTGATATTGATTACCTCAATTGATGTTTGATATAGTTCAATAATTGCAAGGTTAAATGGTTTTCTTTTAAAAGGTAACCAGGAAGTGTGACAGTAAGACGGAGTGGAAATGAACAATAGAGTAACCCTTTATTCAGTTAATTCACTCAGGAAGGAAGGAATGTGAACTTAGATCTTTGCAGGACCTAGAATTAGAAGATTTAATGGTTAATAGCAAGTGAGGTATGTTTGTCTGGATGATGCACAAGAGGTGGGGAGTGTGAGTGCGCAAGAGAGGGAAACACACGAAACATTGTGAGAGTGAGGGAATGAGTGTGTGTATGTGTGAGAAGGAGGGGCTTATCTCCCCTCAATTCCCTCCCCACCACTCTCACCCCGCCCCAGTACCCCAGCAAGGTCAGCCCTTGATGCTGATGAATCCTCACAATCACGCTTTCTGACTGAGGATGGAATCAGAGTTTCTGTAACTGCCTCCAGCCCCACAACACTCCCTGTCTCTGTAACCTCCTACAGCCCCACAATCCTCCCTGTCTCTGTAACCTCCTCCAGCCCCACAACACTCCCTGTCTCCGTAACCTCCTCCAGCCCCACAACCCTCCCTGTCTCTGTAACTTCCTCCAGCCCCTATAACATTCCCTATCTCTGTAACCTCTTACAGCCCTCCCTATCTCTGTAATCTCCTCCAGCCCCACAGCCCTCCCTATCTCTGTAACCTCCTCCAGCCCCACAACCCTCCCTATCTCTGTAACTCCCTCCAGCCCCTATAACCCTCCCTATCTCTGTAACCTCCTCCAGCCCCTACACCCCTCCCTATCTCTGTAACCTCCTCCAGCTCCTACACCCCTCCCTATCTCTGTAACCTCCTCCAGCCCCTATACCCTTCCCTATCTCTGTAACCTCC
Source organism: Isurus oxyrinchus (assembly GCA_026770705.1). Classification (NCBI taxonomy): domain Eukaryota; kingdom Metazoa; phylum Chordata; class Chondrichthyes; order Lamniformes; family Lamnidae; genus Isurus; species Isurus oxyrinchus. The sequence goes on from JANJGN010000029.1 coordinate 28,709,684, forward strand.
TCCAGCCCCTACACCCCTCCCTATCTCTGTAACCCCCTCCAGCCTCTACACCCCTCCCTATCTCTGTAACCTCCTCCATGGCAACACAAGCAAAGCCTTTTGTTTGCAGCAGTTGATTAGAGTTTAGAATGCACTATTTGATAAGATGATGCATTCAGTGCTAACTTTCCAAACTGATTTGGATAAATAGTTTAAGAAGAAAACGAAATTCAGGGATATGGCGAGGAGCGGGTTTGCTCTGGTGTGTACTCAACAGCTCAAATGACTTTGTCACTACCCACGGACTGATCTTATTTAAAGGAGAGTGATGTTTGATCTCTGGAGTGGGAACTATCAGCTACATTCCAGATATTGGAATGAAAGTCACTGAGCAGCTCATCCCTTTTCAATGAGATAAGCACACACAAATGTGCCATCATAAAAAGCTCTCAAAATCAGAAACTTCAATACAAGAATTCAAAGATATCAAATGAGACTCAATCTTGTGTGCGGGGGCTGGGGGTGTGTGGGGTGGGGTTGTGTGTAGGTGTGTATTTGGTGCCTTTGGGGAGGTATGGGAGTGGGTGGGTGTGGAGGGGTGTGGTGTACGCGTATAGGTGGCTCGGGGGAAGGTATGTGGGAGCGGTAAGTGTGGGGGTGGGTAGGGGTAGGTGTGTGTGTGTGTTGTGGGTGGAGGGGTAGTTGTGTGTGTGTATTGGGGGTAGGGGTAGGTGGGTGTGTGTATTGGGGGTAGGGGTAGGTGGGTGTGTGTTGGGGTAGGGGTAGGTATGTGTGTGTGTTGGGTAGGGGTAGGTGTGTGTGTGTTGGGGGTAGGGGTAGGTGTGTGTGTTGCAGGGTAGGGGTAGGTGTGTGTGTGTTGCGGGGTAGGTGTGTGTGTGTGTTGGGGGGGTAGGTGTGTGTGTTGGGGGGTAGGGGTAGGTGTGTGTGTTGGGGGGGGTAGGTGTGTGTGTGTTGGGGTAGGAGTAGGTGTGTGTGTGTTGGGGGGTAGGTGTGTGTGTGTTGGGGGTGGTGAGGTAGGTGTGTGTGTGTGTTGGGGGTGGTGAAGTAGGTGTGTGTGTGTGTTGGGTAGGTGTGTGTGTGTGTGTTGGGTGGGTAGGGGTAGGTGTGTGTGTGTTGGGTGGGTAGGGGTAGGTGTGTATGTGTTGGGTGGGTAGGGGTAGGTGTGAGTTGGGTGGGTAGGGGTAGGTGTGTGTGTGTTTGGGGGGTAGGTGTGTGTGTGTGTGTTGGGTAGGGGTAGGTGTGTGTGTGTGTTTGGGGGGTAGGGGTAGGTGTGTGTGTGTGTTGGGGGTAGGGGTAGGTGTGTGTGTTGGGGGGTAGGGGTAGGTGTGTGTGTTGGGGGGTAGGGGTAGGTGTGTGTGTGTTGGGGTAGGGATAGGTGTGTGTGTTTTGGGGTAGGTGTGTGTGTGTTGGGTAGGGGTAGGTGTGTGTGTGTTGGGGTAGGGGTAGGTGTGTGTGTTTTGGGGTTAGGGGTAGGTGTGTGTGTTTTGGGGTTAGGGGTAGGTGTGTGTGTTTTGGGGTTAGGGGTAGGTGTGTGTGTTTTGGGGTTAGGGGTAGGTGTGTGTGTTTTGGGGTTAGGGGTAGGTGTGTGTGTTTTGGGGTTAGGGGTAGGTGTGTGTGTGTGTGTGTTGGGTAGGGGTAGGTGTGTGTTGGGGGGTAGGGGTAGGTGTCTGTGTTGGGGGGGTAGGGGTAGGTGTGTGTTTTGGGGTTAGGGGTAGGTGTGTGTGTGTGTTGGGTAGGGGTAGGTGTGTGTGTGTTGGGGGGTAGGGGTACGTGTGTGTGTTGGGTAGGGGTAGGTGTGTGTGTGTTGGGGGGTAGGGGTAGGTGTGTGTGTTGGGGGGTAGGGATAGGTGTGTGTGTTGGGGGGTAGGGATAGGTGTGTGTGTTTTGGGGTAGGGGTAGGTGTGTGTGTGTTTTGGGGTAGGGGTAGGTGTGTGTGTGTGTTGGGTAGGGGTAGGTGTGTGTGTGTTGGGGGGGTAGGGGTAGGTGTGTGTGTTTTGGGGTTAGGGATAGATGTGTGTGTGTTGGGTGGTAGAGGTAGGGGTGTGTGCAGGGGTGGGTGTCTGGGGGGGTGGGTGTGAGTGTGGGGGCGGTAGGGGTGGGGGGTGGGTGTGTGGAGTGTGGGAGATGTAGGTGTGTGAGAGGTGGGTGTGAGTGTGGGGGATGTAGGTGTGTGGGGGGGATGTAGGTATGTGAGGAGTGGGTGGGTGTGAATGTGGGGGATGTAGGTGTGTGTGGGCTGGATGGGTGTGAGTGTGGGAGATGTAGGTGTGTGTGGGGTGGGAGGCTGTGTGTGAGTGGGGGATGTAGGTGCTGTGGGGTGGGTGGGTGTGAATGTGGGGGATGTAGATGTGTGGGGTGGGTGGGTGTGAATGTGGGGGATGTAGGTGTGTGTGGGCTGGATGGGTGTGAGTGTGGGAGATGTAGGTGTGTGTGGGGTGGGAGGCTGTGTGTGAGTGGGGGATGTAGGTGCTGTGGGGTGGGTGGGTGTGAATGTGGGGGATGTAGGTGTGTGTGGGGTGGGTGGGTGTGAATGTGGGGGATGTAGGTGTGTGTGGGCTGGATGGGTGTGAGTGTGGGAGATGTAGGTGTGTGTGGGGTGGGAGGCTGTGTGTGAGTGGGGGATGTAGGTGCTGTGGGGTGGGTGGGTGTGAATGTGGGGGATGTAGATGTGTGGGGTGGGTGGGTGTGAATGTGGGGGATGTAGGTGTGTGAGGGGTGGGTGGGTGTGAATGTGGGGGATGTAGGTGTGTGTGGGGTGGGTGGGTGTGAGTGTGGGAGATGTAGGTGTGTGAGGGGTGGGTGGGTGTGAATGTGGGGGATGTAGGTGTGTGAGGGGTGGGTGGGTGTGAATGTGGGGGATGTAGGTGTGTGAGGGGTGGGTGGGTGTGAATGTGGGGGATGTAGATGTGTGGGGTGGGTGGGTGTGAATGTGGGGGATGTAGGTGTGTGGGGTGGGTGGGTGTGAATGTGGGGAATGTAGGTGTGTGGGGTGGGTGGGTGTGAATGTGGGGAATGTAGGTGTGTGTGGGGTGGGCGGGTGTGAATGTGGGGAATGTAGGTGTGTGGGGTGGGTGGATGTGAATGTGGGGAATGTAGGTGTGTGGGGTGGGTGGATGTCAGTGTGGAGGAGGTAGGTGTGTGTAGGGGATGTAGGTGTGTAAAGGGTATGTGGATGTGAGGGTGGGGGAGGTGGGTGTGTGGGGGATGTACATGTGTGTGGGGTGAGGGGGTGGGTATGAGTGTGTAGGTGTGTGATCTCCATGTCTGGAACACGACAGTTTAACCGTTTAGACAGAAAGGAAAGAGATTATCTGCCAATTGATGTGGTGTGGGTACAAAGGCAGCATCGATACAAGAGCGCTCAAAAGGCCAATTATCATGTTAGTCATTCAGGCCGAGAGTGTAACAGCAGTTTCTGTTTGGACATTGATGCAATGTTTACATGGTTCCTGGGTAAATGGGCCTCACTGGACTCTGGAAAGAAGGTTCTGTGATCCTGCCCCAGTGGCTAAAATTTCCATCCACTTTATGCAGCGCATCGTTCTTCCTGAAGGGAGGAATGTTCCAAGTAATTTCAGGATGAAGAGCAGGCAGTTTGGGATCAGGATCAGGATGAGGAGGGGGCAGTTTGGGATCAGGATGAGGAGTGGGCAGATTCCAATCAGGATGAGGAGGGCGCAGTTTGGGATCAGGATGAGGAGGGGGCAGTTTGGGACCAGGATGAGGAGGGGGCAGTTTGGGATCAGGATGAGGAGGGGGCAGTTTGGGATCAGGATGAGGAGGGGGCAGTTTGGGATCGGGATGAGGAGTGGGCAGATTCCGATCAGGATGAGGAGGGGGCAGTTTGGGATCGGGATGAGGAGGGGGCAGTTTGGGATCGGGATGAGGAGGGGGCAGTTTGGGATCGGGATGATGAGTGGGCAGTTTGGGATCAGGATGAGGAGTGGGCAGATTCCGATCAGGATGAGGAGTGGGTAGTTTCCGATCAGGATGAGGAGGGGGCAGTTTCCGATCAGGATGAGGAGGGGGCAGTTTGGGATCAGGAGGAGAGGGCAGTTTGGGATCAGGAGGAGGGGTCAGTTTGGGATCAGGATGAGGAGGGGGCAGTTTGGGATCAGGATGAGGAGGGGGCAGTTTGGGATTGGGATGAGGAGGGGGCAGTTTGGGATCAGGATGAGGAGGGGGCAGTTTGCGATCGGGATGAGGAGGGGGCAGTTTGCGATCGGGATGAGGAGGGGGCAGTTCGGGATCGGGATGAGGAGGGAGCAGTTCGGGATCGGGATGAGGAGGGGGCAGTTTGGGATCGGGATAAGGAGGGGGCAGTTTGGGATCGGGAGGAGGAGGGGGCAGTTTGGGATCGGGAGGAGGAGGGGGCAGTTTGGGATCGGGAGGAGGAGGGAGCAGTTTGGGTTCGGGATGAGGAGGGGGCAGTTCCTGATCAGGATCCGGATGAGGAGTGGGCAGTTTCCGATCAGGATCGGGATGAGGAGTGGGCAGTTTCCGATCAGGATTGGGATGAGGAGTGGGGAGTTTTGGATCAGGATGCGGAGTGGGCAGTTTCAGGTCAGGATCAGGAGCGGACAGTTTCCAATCGGGATCAGGATGAGGAGTGGTGAGTTTCGGATCAGGATGAGGAGCGGACTGTTTCCAATCAGGATCGGGATGAGGAGTGGGCAGTTTCGGATCAGGATGAGGAGCAGGCAGTTTCCAAACGTTATCGGGATGAGATGTGGGCATTTTCCGATCAGGATCCGGATGAGGTGCGGGCAGTTTTGGATCAGGATCAGGAGTGGACAGTTTCCAGTCGGGATCGAGATGAGGAGTGGGCAGTTTCAGATTAGGATCAGGAGCGGGTAGTTTCCAATCGGGATCAGGATGAGCGGTGGGCAGTTTGGGATCGGATTTGGGGTGAGGAGCGAGCAGTTTTGGATCAGGATGAGGAGTGGGTAGTTTCCGGTCAGGATCGGGATGAGGAGTGGGCAGTTTCAGATCTCGATGAGAAGTGGGCAGTTTCCGATCAGGATCAGGATCAGGAGCAGACAGTTTCCAGTCGGGATCGAGATGAGGAGTGAGCAGTTTCAGATTAGGATCAGGAGCGGGTAGTTTCCAATCGGGATCAGGATGAGCGGTGGGCAGTTTGGGATCGGATTTGGGGTGAGTGGGCAGTTTTGGATCAGGATGAGGATTGCGCATTTCCAGTCCGGAATGAGGAGTGGTGAGATTCGGATCAGGATGAGCAGTGGACAGTTTCCGATCAGGATCGTGATGAGGAGTAGGCAGTTTCAGGTCAGGATCAAGATGAGCAGTGGGCAGTTTGGGATCAGAATTGGGATGAGGAGTGGGCAGTTTCACATCAGGATGAGGAGTGGTGAGTTTCGGATCAGGACGAGGAGTGGTGAATTTCGGATCAGGATGAGGATTAGGCAGTTCCAGTTCAGGATGAGCAGTGGGCAATTTCGGATCAGGATGAGGATGAGGAGCGGACAGTTTCTGATCCGGACGAGGAGCGGGCAGTTTCCAATCAGGGTCGGGATGAGGAGTGGGCAATTTCCGATCAGGATCCGGATGAGGAGTGGGCAGTTTCCAATCGGGATGAGGAGTGAGCAGTTTCAGATCAGGATCAGGATGAGGAGCGGGCAGTTTGGGATCAGGATGTGGAGCGGGCAGTTCCAGTTCAGGATGAGGACTGGGCAGTTTCCGATCAGGATCAGGAGCGGGTAGTTCCCAATCGGGATCAGGATGAGCGGTGGGCAGTTTGGGATCGGAATTGGGGTGAGGAGTGGGCAGTTTTGGATCAGGATAAGGATTGTGCATTTCCAGTCCAGGATGAGTAGTGGCGAGATTCGGATCAGGATGAGCAGTGGGCAGTTTCCGATCAGGATCGGGATGAGGGGTGGGCAGTGTCTGATCAGGATGAGGAGTGGGTAGTTTTGGATCAGGATGAGGTGTGGGAAGTTTTGGATCAGGATGAGGTGTGGACAGTTTCAGATCAGGATCAGGATGAGCAGTGGGCAGTTTGGGATCAGAATTGGGATGAGGAGTGGGCAGTTTCCGATCAGGATTGGGATGAGGTGTGGGCAGTTTTGGATCAGGATGAGGAGTGGGCAGTTTCCGATCAGGATTGGGATCAAGAGCGGGAAGTTTTGGATCAGGATGAGGAGTGGGCAGTTTCAGGTCAGGATGAGGAGTGGGCAGTTTCAGGTCAGGATCAAGATGAGCAGTGGGCAGTTTGGGATCGGAATTGGGATGAGGAGTGGGAAGTTTCACATCAGGATGAGGAGTGGTGAGTTTCGGATCAGGATGAGGAGTGGTGAGTTTCGGATCAGGATGAGGAGTGGTGAGTTTCGGATCAGGATGAGGATTGGGCACTTCCAGTTCAGGATGAGGAGTGGGCCATTTCGAATCAGGATGAGGAGCGGACAGTTTCCGATCAGGATCAGGATGAGGAGTGGGAAGTTTCTAATCAGAATGAGGAGCGGGCAGTTTGCAATCAGGATCAGGATGAGGAGTGGGCCGTTTCTGATCAGGATGAGGAGTCGGCAGTTTCTGATCAGGATCTGGATGAGGAGTGGGCAGTTTCCGATCAGGATTGGGATGAGGTGTGGGCAGTTTTGGATCAGGATGAGGAGTGGGCAGTTTCCGATCAGGATTGGGATCAAGAGCAGGAAGTTTTGGATCAGGATGAGGAGTGGGCAGTTTCAGGTCAGGATGAGGAGTGGGCAGTTTCAGGTCAGGATCAAGATGAGCGGTGGGCTGTTTGGGATCGGAATTGGGATGAGGAGTGGGAAGTTTCACATCAGGATGAGGAGTGGTGAGTTTCGGATCAGGATGAGGAGTGGTGAGTTTCGGATCAGGATGAGGAGTGGTGAGTTTCGGATCAGGATGAGGATTGGGCACTTCCAGTTCAGGATGAGGAGTGGGCCATTTCGGATCAGGATGAGGAGCGGACAGTTTCCGATCAGGATTAGGATGAGGAGTGGGAAGTTTCTAATCAGAATGAGGAGCGGGCAGTTTGCAATCAGGATCAGGATGAGGAGTGGGCCGTTTCTGATCAGGATGAGGAGTCGGCAGTTTCTGATCAGGATCCGGATGAGGAGTGGGCAGTTTCCGATCAGGATTGGGATGAGGTGTGGGCAGTTTTGGATCAGGATAAGGAGTGGGCAGTTTTGGATCAGAATGAGGATTAGGATGAGGAGCGGACAGTTTCCAATCCGGATCAGGATGAGGAGTGGGAAGTTTCTAATCAGGATGAGGAGTGGGGAGTTTTGGATCAGGATGCGGAGTGGGCAGTTTCAGGTCAGGTTCAGGAGTGGACAGTTTCCAATCGGGATTAGGATGAGGAGTGGTGAGTTTCGGATCAGGATGAGGAGCGGACAGTTTCCAATCAGGATCGGGATGAGGAGTGGGCAGTTTCGGATCAGGATGAGGAGCGGGCAGTTTCCAAACGTTATCGAGATGAGATGTGGGCATTTTCCGATCAGGATCCGGATGAGGTGCGGGCAGTTTTGGATCAGGATGAGGAGTGGGCAGTTTTGGATCAGGATGAGGATTAGGATGAGGAGCGGACAGTTTCACATCCGGATCAGGATGAGGAGTGGGAAGTTTCTAATCAGGATGAGGAGTGGGCAGTTTCACATCAGGATCGGAATGAGGAGCGGGCAGTTTCTGATCAGGATGAGGTGTCGGCAGTTTCCGATCAGGATCGGGATGAGGAGGGGACAGTTTTGGATCAGGATGCAGAGTGGGGGAGTTTTGGATCGGGATGAGGAGCGGACAGTTTGGGATCAGGATAAGAATGAGGAGGGGGCTGTTCCAGTTCAGAATGAGGAATGGGTACTTTCGGATCAGGATAAGGATGAGGAGTGGGGAGTTTCAGATCAGGATCAGGATGAGATGTGGGCAGATTGGGATCACAATTGGAATGAGCAGTGGGCAGTTTCACATCAGGATGAGGAGCAGGCAGTTTCCAATCAGGATCAGGATGAGGAGTGGGCAGTTTCCGATCAGGATCGGGATGAGGAGGGGGCTGTTTTTGATCATAATGAGGAGTGGGCAGTTTTGGATCAGGATGAGCTGCGGGCAGTTTCGGATCAGGATGAGGATCAGGCAGTTTCCTATTGGGATGAGGAGTGGGCAGTTTCCTATTGGGATGAGGAATGGGCAGTTTCCGATCAGGATCGGGATGACGGGTGGGCAGCTTCAGTTCAGGATCAGGAGCAGGCAGTTTCCTATTGGGATCAAGATGAGGAGGGGGCAGTTTCGGGTCAGGATCAAGATGACCAGTGGGCAGTTTGGGTTCGGATTTGGGATGAGGAGTGGGCAGTTTCACATCAGGATGAGGAGTGGTGAGTTTCGGATCAGGATGAGGATTGGGCAGTTCCAGTTCAGGATGAGGAGTGGACCGTTTCAGATCAGGATAAGGAGTGGGTAGTTTCCAATCAGGATAGGGATGAGGAGTGGGTAGTGTCTGATCAGGATGAACAGCGGGCAGTTTGGGATCAGGATCACGATGAGGAGTGGACCATTTCCGATCAGGATGAGGAGTGGGCAGTTTCCGATCAGGATTGGGATGAGGAGTGGGCAGTTTCCGATCGGGATTGGGATGAGGAGTGGGCAGTTTCCGATCAGGATTGGGATGAGGAGTGGGGAGTTTGGGATCAGGATGCCGAGTGGGCAGTTTCAGGTCAGGTTCAGGAGCGGACAGTTTCCAATCGGGATCAGGATGAGGAGTGGTGAGTTTCGGATCAGGATGAGGAGCGGACAGTTTCCAATCAGGATCGGGATGAGGAGTGGGCAGTTTCGGATCAGGATGAGGAGCGGGCAGTTTCCAAACATTATCGGGATGAGATGTGGGCATTTTCCGATCAGGATCGGGATGAGGAGGGGGCAGTTTTGGATCAGGATGAGGAGTGGGCAGTTTTGGATCAGGATGAAGATTAGGATGAAGAGCGGACAGTTTCACATCCGGATCAGGATGAGGAGTGGGAAGTTTCTAATCAGGATGAGGAGTGGGCAGTTTCACATCAGGATCGGAATGAGGAGTGGGCAGTTTCCGATCAGGATCGGGATGAGGAGTGGGTAGTTTCCGATCAGGATGAACAGCGGGCAGTTTTGGATCAGGATGAAAAGCGGGCAGTTTCGGATCAGGATGAGGATCAGGCAGTTTCCTATTGGGATGAGGAGTGGGCAGTTTCCGATCAGGATTGGGATGACGGGTGGGCAGCTTCAGTTCAGGATCAGGAGTGGGCAGTTTCCGATCAGGATTGGCATGAGGACTGGGCAGTTTCCAATCAGGATCGGGATGAGGAGTGGGCAGTTTCTGATCAGGATGAGGAGTGGGCAGTTTCAGGTCAGGATCAAGATGAGCAGTGGGCAGGTGGGATCAGAATTGGGATGAGGAGTGGGCAGTTTCACATCAGGGTGAGGAGTGGAGTTTCGGATCAGGATGAGGATTGGGCAGTTCCAGTTCAGGATGAGGAGTGGGCCATTTCGGATCAGGATGAGGAGTGCGCAGTTTCAGATCAGGATCAGGATGAGGAGTGCACGGTTTCCGATCAGGATCAGGATGTGGAGTGGGCAGTTTCTGATCAGGATCGGGATGGGGTGTGGGCAGTTTTTAATCAGGATCAGGATGAGGAGTGGGCAGTTTCCTATCGGGATGAGGAGTGGGCAGTTTCCAATCAGGATCAGGATGAGGAGTGCGCAGTTTCGGATCAGGATCAGGATGAGGAGTGGGCAGATTCCGATCAGGATCAGGTTGAGGAGTGGGAAGTTTCAGTTCAGGATCAGGAGCGGGCAGTTTCCTATCGGGATTGGGATGAGGACTCGGCAGTTTCCAATCAGGATCGGGATGAGGAGTGGGCAGTTTTAGATCAGGATGAGGAGTGCGCAGTTTCGGATCAGGATCAGGATGAGGAGTGGGCAGTTTCTGATCAGGATGAGGAGTGGGTAGTTTCGGATCAGGATGAGGTGTGGGAAGTTTTGGATCAGGATGAGGAGTGGGCAGTTTCAGGTCAGGATCAGGATGAGCAATGGGCAGTTTGGGATCGGAATTGGGATGAAGGGTGGGCAGTTTCACATCAGGATGAGGAGTGGGCAGTTTCGGATCAGGATGAGGAACAGTCAGTTTCTGATCAGGATCCGGATGAGGGGTGGGCAGTTTTGGATCAGGATGAGGAGGGGGCAGTTTTGGATCAGGATGAGGAGGGGGCAGTTTCGGATCAGGATGAGGAGGGGGCAGTTTCCGATCAGAATGAGGAGGGGGCAGATTCCGATCAGAATGAGGAGGGGGCAGTTTCCGATCAGAATGAGGAGGGGGCAGTTTCCGATCAGAATGAGGAGGGGGCAGTTTCCGATCAGAATGAGGAGGGGGCAGTTTTGGATCAGGATGAGGAGGGGGCAGTTTTGGATCAGGATGAGGATGGGGCAGTTTTGGATCAGAATGAGGAGGGGGCAGTTTCGGACCAGGATGAGGAGTGGGTAGTTTCCGATCGGGATGAGGTTGAGGAGTGGGAAGTTTCTGATCAGGATGAGGAGTGGGCAGTTGCGGATCAGAATGAGGAGTGGGTAGTTTCCGATCAGGATCGGGATGAGGATCGGGCAATTTCCAATCAGGATTGGGATGAGGAGTGGGTAGTTTCCGATCAGGATCAAGATGACCAGTGGGCAGTTTGGGATCAGGATCGGGATGAGGAGTGGGCAGTTTCACATCAGGATGAGGAGTGGTGAGTTTTGGATCAGGATGAGGACTGGGCAGTTTCAGATCTGGATGAAGAGCGGGCAGTTTCAGATCTGGATGAAGAGCGGGCAGTTTCAGATCTGGATGAGAAGCGGGCAGTTTCGGATCAGGATCAGGATGAGGAGAGGGCAGTTTGGGATCAGGATATGGAGCAGGCAGTTCCAGTTCAGGATGCGGACTGGGCAGTTTCCGATCAGGATCAGGAGCGGACAGTTTCCAGTCGGGATCGAGATGAGGAGTGGGAAGTTTCAGATTAGGATCAGGAGCGGGTAGTTTCCAATCGGGATCAGGATCAGCTGTGGGCAGTTTGGGATCGGAATTGGGGTGAGGAGTGGGCAGTTTTGATTCAGGATGAAGAGCGCGCAGTTTTGGATCAGGATGAGGATTGCGCATTTCCAGTCCAGGATGAGGAGTGGTGAGATTCGGATCAGGATGAGCAGTGGACAGTTTCCGATCAGGATTGTGATGAGCAGTGGGCAGTTTCCGATCGGGATAAGCAGTGGGCAGTTTCCGATCAGGATGAGGAGGGGGCAGTTTCCGATCAGGCTGAGGAGTGGGCAGTTTCCGATCGGGATGAGGAGGGGGCAGTTTTGGATGAGGATGAGGAGGCGGCAGTTTACGATCGGGATGAGGAGGGGGCAGTTTCCGATCAGGATGAGGAGTGGGCAGTTTGGGATCAGGATGAGGAGTGGGAAGTTTCTAATCAGGATGAGGAGTGGGCATTTTCACATCAGGATCAGGATGAGGAGTGGGCAGTTTCCGATCAGGATGAGGAGGGGGCAGTTTCCGATCAGGATGAGGAGGGTGCAGTTTCCGATCAGAATGAGGAGGGGGCAGTTTTGGATCAGGATGAGGACTGGGCAGTTTCCGATCAGAATGAGGAGGGGGCAGTTTTGGATCAGGATGAGGATGGGGCAGTTTTGGATCAGGATGAGGATGGGGCAGTTTGGGATCAGGATGTGGAGCGGACAGTTTAGGATCAGGATCAGGAGCGGGTAGTTTCCAATCGGGATCAGGATGAGCAGTGGGCAGTTTGGGATCGGAATTGGGATGAAGGGCGGACAGTTTCCGATCAGGATCAGGTTGAGGAGTGGGCAGTTTCCGATCAGGATGAGGAGTGGGCTGTTTCCGATCAGGATGAGGAGGGGGCAGTTTCCGATCAGGATGAGGAGGGGGTAGTTCCCGATCAGAATGAGGAGTGGGCTGTTTCCGATCAGGATGAGGAGTGGGCAGTTTGGGATCAGGATGAGGAGTGGGAATTTTCTAATCAGGATGAGGAGTGGGCATTTTCACATCAGGATCAGGATAAAGAGTGGGCAGTTTCCGATCAGGATGAGGAGTGGGCAGTTTCCGATCAGGATGAGGAGGGTGCAGTTTCCGATCAGAATGAGGAGGGGGCAGTTTCCGATCAGGATGAGGAGGGGGAAGTTTCGGATCAGGATGAGGATGGGGCAGTTTCGGATCAGGATGAGGATGGGGCAGTTTGGGATCAGGATGTGGAGCGGACAGTTTGGGATCAGGATCAGGAGCGGGTAGTTTCCAATCGGGATCAGGATGAGCAGTGGGCAGTTTGGGATCGGAATCGGGATGAAGGGCGGACAGTTTCCGATCAGGATCAGGTTGAGGAGGGAGCAGTTTCCGATCAGGATGAGGAGGGGGCAATTTCCGATCAGGATGAGGAGGGAGCAGTTTTGGATCAGGATGAGGAGGGGGCAGTTTCCGATCAGAATGAGGAGGGGGCAGTTTTGGATCAGGATGAGGACTGGGCAGTTTCCGATCAGAATGAGGAGGGGGCAGTTTTGGATCAGGATGTGGAGCGGACAGTTTGTGATCAGGATCAGGAGCGGGTAGTTTCCAATCGGGATCAGGATGAGCAGTGGGCAGTTTGGGATCGGAATTGGGATGAAGGGTGGACAGTTTCCGATCAGGATCAGGTTGAGGAGTGGGCAGTTTCCGATCAAGATGAGGAGTGGGCTGTTTCCGATCAGGATGAGGAGCGGGCAGTTTCCGATCAGGATGAGGAGGGGGCTGTTTCTGATCAGAATGAGGAGCGGGCATTTTCCAATCAGGATGAAGATGAGGACTGGGCAGTTTCCGATCAGAATGAGGAGCGGGCAGTTTCCGATCAGGATCGGGATGAGGACTGGGCAGTTTCCGATCAGGATGAGGAGCGGGCAGTTTCCGATCAGGATCGGGATGAGGAGTGGGCAGTTTCCAATCTGGATGAGGATGAGAAGCGGGAAGTTTGGGATCAGGATGTGGAGCGGGCAGTTCCAGTTCAAGATGCGGACTGGGCAGTTTCAAATCAGGATCAGGAGCGGACAGTTTCCAGTCGGGATCGAGATGAGGAGTGGGCAGTTTCAGATCGGGATCAGGAGCGGGTAATTTCCAATCAGGATCAGGATGAGCGGTGGGCAGTTTGGGATCGGAATTGGGGTGAGGAGTGGGCAGTTTTGGATCAGGATGATGATTGTGCATTTCCAGTCCAGGATGAGGAGTGGTGAGATCCGGATCAGGATGAGCAGTGGGCAGTTTCCGATCAGCATCAGGATGAGGAGTGGGCAGTTTCTGATCAGGATCAGGATGAGGAGTGGGCAGTTTCTGATCAGGATCAGGATGAGGAACAGGCTGTTTCCGATCAGGATGAGGTGTGGGCAGTTTCTGATCAGGATCAGGATGAGGAACAGGCTGTTTCCGATCAGGATGAGGAGGGGGAAGTTTCTGATCAGGATCAGGATGAGGAGTGGGAAGTTTCTAATCAGGAAGAGGTGTGGGCAGTTTCTGATCAAGATGAGGAGTGGGCAGTTTCCGATCAGGATCGGGAGCTGGTAGTTTCCAATCGGGATCAGGATGAGCGGTGGGCAGTTTGGGATCAGAATTGGGGTGATGTGTGGGCAGTTTTGGATCAGGATGAGGATTGTGCATTTCCAGTCCAGGATGAGGAGTGGTGAGATCCGGATCAGGATGAGCAGTGGGCTGTTTCTGATAAGGATCAGGATGAGGAGTGGGCAGTTTCCGATCAGGATAAGGATGAGGAGTGGGCAGTTTCCGATCAGGATCGGGATGAGGAGTGGGTAGTTTCCGATCAGGATCAGGATGAGGAGTGGGCAGTTTCCAATCAGGATCGGGATGAGGAGTGGGCTGTTTCCGATCAGAATGAGGAGCGGGCAGTTTCCAATCAGGATGAAGATGAGGACTGGGCAGTGTCCGATCAGAATGAGGAGCGGGCAGTTTCCAATCAGGATGAAGATGAGGACTGGGCAGTGTCCGATCAGAATGAGGAGGGGGCTGTTTGCGATCAGGATCGGGATGAGGACTGAGCACTTTCTGATCAGGATGAGGAGCGGGCAGTTTCCGATCAGGATCGGGATGAGGAGTGGGCAGTTTCCAATCTGGATGAGGATGAGGAGCGGGCAGTTTGGGATCAGGATGTGGAGCGGGCAGTTTGGGATCAGGATGTGGAGTGGGCAGTTCCAGTTCAGGATGCGGACTGGGCAGTTTCAAATCAGGATCAGGGGCGGACAGTTTCCAGTCGGGATCGAGATGAGGAGTGGGCAGTTTCAGATCGGGATCAGGAGCGGGTAATTTCCAATCAGGATCAGGATGAGCGGTGGGCAGTTTGGGATCGGAATTGGGGTGAGGAGTGGGCAGTTTTGGATCAGGATGATGATTGTGCATTTCCAGTCCAGGATGAGGAGTGGTGAGATCCGGATCAGGATGAGCAGTGGGCAGTTTCCGATCAGCATCAGGATGAGGAGTGGGCAGTTTCTGATCAGGATCAGGATGAGGAGTGGGCAGTTTCTGATCAGGATCAGGATGAGGAACAGGCTGTTTCCGATTAGGATGAGGTGTGGGCAGTTTCTGATCAGGATCAGGATGAGGAACAGGCTGTTTCCGATCAGGATGAGGAGGGGGAAGTTTCTGATCAGGATCAGGATGAGGAGTGGGAAGTTTCTAATCAGGAAGAGGTGTGGGCAGTTTCTGATCAAGATGAGGAGTGGGCAGTTTCCGATCAGGATCGGGAGCTGGTAGTTTCCAATCGGGATCAGGATGAGCGGTGGGCAGTTTGGGATCAGAATTGGGGTGATGTGTGGGCAGTTTTGGATCAGGATGAGGATTGTGCATTTCCAGTCCAGGATGAGGAGTGGTGAGATCCGGATCAGGATGAGCAGTGGGCTGTTTCTGATAAGGATCAGGATGAGGAGTGGGCAGTTTCCGATCAGGATAAGGATGAGGAGTGGGCAGTTTCCGATCAGGATCGGGATGAGGAGTGGGTAGTTTCCGATCAGGATCAGGATGAGGAGTGGGCAGTTTCCAATCAGGATCGGGATGAGGAGTGGGCTGTTTCCGATCAGAATGAGGAGCGGGCAGTTTCCAATCAGGATGAAGATGAGGACTGGGCAGTGTCCGATCAGAATGAGGAGGGGGCAGTTTGCGATCAGGATCGGGATGAGGACTGAGCACTTTCTGATCAGGATGAGGAGTGGGCAGTTTCCGATCAGGATCGGGATGAGGAGTGGGCAGTTTCCAATCTGGATGAGGATGAGGAGCGGGCAGTTTGGGATCAGGATGTGGAGCGGGCAGTTTGGGATCAGGATGTGGAGTGGGCAGTTCCAGTTCTGGATGCGGACTGGGCAGTTTCAAATCAGGATCAGGGGCGGACAGTTTCCAGTCGGGATCGAGATGAGGAGTGGGCAGTTTCAGATCGGGATCAGGAGCGGGTAATTTCCAATCAGGATCAGGATGAGCGGTGGGCAGTTTGGGATCGGAATTGGGGTGAGGAGTGGGCAGTTTTGGATCAGGATGATGATTGTGCATTTCCAGTCCAGGATGAGGAGTGGTGAGATCCGGATCAGGATGAGGAGTGGGCAGTTTCCGATCAGGATCAGGATGAGGAGTGGGCAGTTTCTGATCAGGATCAGGATGAGGAGTGGGTAGTTTCCGATCAGGATGAGGAGGGGTAGATTCCGATCAGGATGAGGAGTGGGTAGTTTCCGATGAGAATGAGGTGTGGGCAGTTTCCGATCAAGATGAGGAGTGGGCCATTTCCGATCAGGATCGGGATGAGGTGTGGGCAGTTTCCGATCAGGATCGGGATGAGGAGCGGGCAGTTTCTGATCAGCATGAGGAGTGGGTAGTTTCCGATCAAGATCAGGATGAGGAGTGGGCAGTTTCCGATTAGGATCAGGAGCGGGTAGTTTCCAATTGGGATCAGGATGAGCGGTGGGCAATTTGGGATCGGAATTGGGGTGAGGTGTGGGCAGTTTTGGATCAGGATGAGGATTGTGCATTTCCAGTCCAGGATGAGGAGTGGTGAGATTCGGATCAGGATGAGCAGTGGGTAGTTTCCGATCAGGATCGGGATGAGGAGCAGGCCGTTTCCGATCAGGATCGGGATGAGGAGTGGGCAGTTTCCGATCAGGATGAGGAGTGGGCCGTTTCCAATCAGGATGAGGATGAGTAGCGGGCAGTTTGGGATCAGGATGTGGAGCGGGCAGTTTTGTATCAGGATCTGGAGCGGGCAGTTCCAGTTCAGGATGCGGACTGGGCAGTTTCAAATCAGGATCAGGAGCGGACAGTTTCCAGTCGGGATCGAGATGAGGAGTAGGCAGTTTCAGATCAGGATCAGGAGTGGGTAGTTTCCAATCAGGATCAGGATGAGCGGCGGGCTGTTTGGGATCGGAATTGTGGTGAGGAGTGGGCAGTTTTGGATCAGGATGATGATTGTGCGTTTCCAGTCGAGGATGAGGAGTGGTGAGATTCGGATCAGGATGAGCAGTGGGCAGTTTCTGATCAGGCTCAGGATGAGGAGTGGGCAGTTTCTGATCAGGATCAGGATGAGGAGTGGGCAGTTTGGGATCAGGATGAGGAGTGGGCTGTTTCCGATCAGGATGAGGAGTGGGAAGTTTCCGATCAGGATGAGGAGTGGGCAGTTTCTGATCAGGATCAGGATGAGGAGTGGGCAGTTTCCGATCAGGATGAGGAGGGAGCAGTTTCCGATCAGGATGAGCAGGGGGTAGTTTCCGATCAGGATGAGCAGTGGCCAGTTTCTGATCAGTATCAGGATGAGGAGGGGGAAGTTTCTAATCAGGATGAGGAGTGGGCAGTTTCCGATTGGGATGAGGAGGGGACAGTTTTGGATCAGGATGAGGAGTGGGCAGTTTGGGATCAGGATGAGGATGGGGCAGTTTGGGATCAGGATCAGGAGCGGGTAGTTTCCAATCGGGATCAGGATGAGGAGTGGGCAGTTTTGGATCAGGATCAGGATTAGGATGAGGAGCGGAGAGTTTGGGATCGGAATTGGATTGAAGGGCGGGCAGTTTCACATCAGGATGAGGGGCGGACAGTTTCCGATCAGGATCAGTTTGAGGAGTGGGAAATTTCTAATCAGGATGAGGAGTGGGCATTTTCACATCAGGATCAGGATGAGGAGGGGGCAGTTTCCGATCAGGATGAGGAGGGGGCAGTTTCCGATCAGGATGACGAGTGGGCAGTTTCCGATCAGGATGAGGAGGGGGTAGTTTTGGATCAGGATGAGGAGGGGGCAGTTTCCGATCAGGATGAAGAGCGCGCAGTTTTGGATCAGGATGATGATTGTGTGTTTCCAGTCGAGGATGAGGAGTGGTGAGATTCGGATCAGGATGAGCAGTGGACAGTTTCTGATCAGGATCAGGATGAGGAGTGGGCAGTTTGGGATCAGGATGAGGAGTGGGCTGTTTCCGATCAAGGATGAGGAGTGGGAAGTTTCTGATCAGGATGAGGAGTGGGCAGTTTCCGATCAGGATGAGGAGGGGGTTGTTTCCGATCAGGATGAGGAGTGGGCAGTTTCTGATCAGGATCAGGATGAGGAGTGGGAAGTTTCCGATCAGGATCAGGATGAGGAGGGGGCAGTTTCTGATCAGGATGAGGAGGGGGTAGTTTCCGATCAGGATGAGGAGTGGGCAGTTTCTGATCAGGATGAGGAGGGGGTAGTTTCCGATCAGGATGAGGAGTGCGCAGTTTCTGATCAGGATCAGGATGAGGAGTGGGCAATTTCCAATCAGGATGAGGAGGGGGTAGTTTCCGATCAGGATGAGGAGTGGGCAGTTTCTGATCAGGATCAGGATGAGGAGTGGGCAGTTTCCGATCAGGATGTGGAGGGGGCAGTTTCCGATCAGGATGAGCAGTGGGCAGTTTCCGATCAGGATGAGCAGTGGGCAGTTTCCGATCAGGATGAGCAGTGGGCAGTTTCTGATCAGGATCAGGATGAGGAGTGGGCAGTTTCCGATTGGGATGAGGAGGTGGCAGTTTTGGATCAGGATGAGGATGGGGCAGTTTTGGATCAGGATGAGGATGGGGCAGTTTGCGATCAGGATGGGGAGCGGGCAGTTTGGGATCAGGATCAGGAGCAGGTAGTTTCCAATCGGGATCAGGATGAGGAGTGGGCAGTTTTGGATCAGGATCAGGATTAGGATGAGGAGCGGACAGTTTGGGATCGGAATTGGATTGAAGGGCGGGCAGTTTCACATCGGGATGAGGAGCGGACAGTTTCCGATCAGGATCAGGTTGAGGAGTGGGAAGTTTCTAATCAGGATGAGGAGTGGGCATTTTCACATCAGGATCAGGATGTGGAGGGGGCTGTTTCCGATCAGGATGAGGTGTGGGCAGTTTCCGATCAAGATGAGGAGTAGGCAGTTTCCGATCAGGATCGGGATGAGGAGCGGGCAGTTTCCGATCAGGATGAGGAGTGGGTAGTTTCTGATCAGGATCAGGAGCCGGTAGTTTCCAATCGGGATCAGGATGAGCGGTGGGCAGTTTGGGATCGGAATTGGGGTGAGATGTGGGCAGTTTTGGATCAGGATGAGGATTGTGCATTTCCAGTCCAGGATGAGGAGTGGTGAGATTCGGATCAGGATGAGCAGTGGGCAGTTTCCATTCAGGATCAGGATGACGAGTGGGTAGTTGCCGATCAGGATCAGGATGAGGAGGGGGCCGTTTCCGATTAGGATGAGGAGTGGGCAGTTTTGGATCAGGATGAGGATGGGGCAGTTTTGGATCAGGATGAGGAGGGGGCAGTTTGGGATCAGGATGAGGAGCGGGCAGTTTGGGATCAGGATCAGGAGTGGGTAGTTTCCAATCGGGATCAGGATGAGCAGTGGGCAGTTTGGGATGGGAATAGGGATGAAGGGCAGGCATTTCACATCAGGAAAAGGAGCGGACAGTTTCTGATCAGGATCAGGTTGAGGAGTGGGAAGTTTCCGATCAAGATGAGGTGTGGGCAGTTTCTGATCAAGATGAGGAGTGGGCAGTTTCCGATCAGGATCGGGAGCTGGTAGTTTCCAATCGGGATCAGGATGAGCGGTGGGCAGTTTGGGATCAGAATTGGGGTGAGGTGTGGGCAGTTTTGGATCAGGATGAGGATTGTGCATTTCCAGTCCAGGATGAGGAGTGGTGAGATCCGGATCAGGATGAGCAGTGGGCTGTTTCTGATAAGGATCAGGATGAGGAGTGGGCAGTTTCCGATCAGGATAAGGATGAGGAGTGGGCAGTTTCTGATCAGGATCGGGATGACGAGTGGGTAGTTTCCGATCAGGATCGGGATGAGGAGTGGGTAGTTTCCAATCAGGATCGGGATGAGGAGTGGGCTGTTTCCGATCAGAATGAGGAGCGGGCAGTTTCCAATCAGGATGAAGATGAGGAGTGGGCAGTTTCCGATCAGGATGAGGAGTGGGCAGTTTCTGATCAGGATCAGGATGAGGAACAGGCTGTTTCCGAACAGGATGAGGAGGGGGCAGTTTCTGATCAGGATCAGGATGAGAAGTGGGAAGTTTCTAATCAGGATGAGGAGTGGGCTGTTTCCGATCAGGATGAGGAGGGGGTAGTTTCCGATCAGAATGAGGAGGGGGCATTTTGGGATCAGGATAAGGAGGGGGCAGTTTTGGATCAGGATGAGGAGGCGGCAGTTTTGGATCAGGATGAGGATGGGGCAGTTTGGGATCAGGATGAGGATGGGGCAGTTTTGGATCAGGATGTAGAGCGGGTAGTTTCCAATCGGGATCAGGATGAGGAGTGGGCAGTTTTGGATCAGGATCAGGATTAGGCTGAGGAGCGGACAGTTTGGGATTAGAATTGGATTGAAGGGCGGGCAGTTTCACATCAGGATGAGGAGCGGACAGTTTCCGATCAGGATCAGTTTGAGGAGTGGGAAGTTTCTAATTAGCATGAGGAGTGGGCATTTTCACATCAGGATCAGGATGAGGAATGGGCAGTTTCCGATCAGGATGTGGAGTGGGCTGTTTCCGATCAGGATGAGGAGGGGGCAGTTTCCGATCAGGATGAGGAGGGGGCAGTTTGGGATCAGGATGAGGAGTGGGCAGTTTGGGATCAGGATGAGGAGTGGGAAGTTTCTAATCAGGATGAGGAGTGGGCATTTTCACATCAGGATCAGGATGAGGAGTGGGCAGTTTCCGATCAGGATGAGGAGTGGGCAGTTTCCGATCAGGATGAGGAGGGTGCAGTTTCCGATCAGAATGAGGAGGGGGCAGTTTTGGATCAGGATGAGGACTGGGCAGTTTCCGATCAGAATGAGGAGGGGGCAGTTTTGGATCAGGATGAGGATGGGGCAGTTTTGGATCAGGATGAGGATGGGGCAGTTTGGGATCAGGATGTGGAGAGGACAGTTTGGGATCAGGATCAGGAGCGGGTAGTTTCCAATCGGGATCAGGATGAGCAGTGGGCAGTTTGGGATCGGAATTGGGATGAAGGGCGGACAGTTTACGATCAGGATCAGGTTGAGGAGTGGGGAGTTTCCGATCAGGATGAGGAGTGGGCTGTTTCCGATCAGGATGAGGAGGGGGCAGTTTCCGATCAGGATGTGGAGGGGGTAGTTCCCGATCAGAATGAGGAGTGGGCTGTTTCCGATCAGGATGAGGAGGGGGCAGTTTCCGATCAGGATGAGGAGTGGGCAGTTTGGGATCAGGATGAGGAGTGGGAAGTTTCTAATCAGGATGAGGAGTGGGCATTTTCACATCAGGATCAGGATGAGGAGTGGGCAGTTTGGGATCAGGATGAGGAGGGGGCAGTTTCCGATCAGGATGAGGAGTGGGCAGTTTCCGATCAGGATGAGGAGGGGGCAGTTTCCGATCAGGATGAGGAGGGTGCAGTTTCCAATCAGAATGAGGAGGGGGCAGTTTTGAATCAGGATGAGGATGGGGCAGTTTTGGATCAGGATGAGAATGGGGCAAGTTGGGATCAGGATGTGGAGCGGACAGTTTGGGATCAGGATCAGGAGCGGGTAGTTTCCAATCGGGATCAGGATGAGCAGTGGGCAGTTTGGGATCGGAATTGGGATGAAGGGCGGACAGTTTCCGATCAGGATCAGGTTGAGGAGTGGGCAGTTTCCGATCAGGATGAGGAGGGGGCAATTTCCGATCAGGATGAGGAGGGAGCAGTTTTGGATCAGGATGAGGAGGGGGCAGTTTCCGATCAGAATGAGGAGGGGGCAGTATTGAATCAGGATGAGGATGGGGCAGTTTTGGATCAGGATGAGGATGGGGCAGTTTGGGATCAGGATGTGGAGCAGACAGTTTGTGATCAGGATCAGGAGCGGGTAGTTTCCAATCGGGATCAGGATGAGCAGTGGGCAGTTTGGGATCGGAATTGGGATGAAGGGTGGACAGTTTCCGATCAGGATCAGGTTGAGGAGTGGGCAGTTTCCGATCAAGATGAGGAGTGGGCTGTTTCCGATCAGGATGAGGAGCGGGCAGTTTCCGATCAGGATGAGGAGGGGGCTGTTTCTGATCAGAATGAGGAGCGGGCAGTTTCCAATCAGGATGAAGATGAGGACGAAGATGAGGACTGGGCAGTTTCCGATCAGAATGAGGAGGGGGCTGTTTCCGATCAGGATCGGGATGAGGACTGGGAAGTTTCCGATCAGGATGAGGAGCGGGCAGTTTCCAATCAGAATGAGGAGCGGGCAGTTTCCGATCAGGATCAGGATAAGGACTGGGCAGTTTCCGATCAGAATGAGGAGCGGGCAGTTTCCGATCAGGATCGGGATGAGGACTGGGCAGTTTCCGATCAGGATGAGAAGCGGGCAGTTTCCGATCAGGATCGGGATGAGGAGTGGGCAGTTTCCAATCTGGATGAGGATGAGAAGCGGGCAGTTTGGGATCAGGATGTGGAGCGGGCAGTTTGGGATCAGGATGTGGAGCGGGCAGTTCCAGTTCAGGATGCGGACTGGGCAGTTTCAAATCAGGATCAGGAGCGGACAGTTTCCAGTCGGGATCGAGATGAGGAGTGGGCAGTTTCAGATTGGGATCAGGAGCGGGTAATTTCCAATCAGGATCAGGATGAGCGGTGGGCAGTTTGGGATCGGAATTGGGGTGAGGAGTGGGCAGTTTTGGATCAGGATGATGATTGTGCATTTCCAGTCCAGGATGAGGAGTGGTGAGATCCGGATCAGGATGAGCAGTGGGCAGTTTCCGATCAGGATCAGGATGAGGAGTGGGCAGTTTCTGATCAGGATCAGGATGAGGAGTGGGCAGTTTCTGATCAGGATCAGGATGAGGAACAGGCTGTTTCCGATCAGGATGAGGAGTGGGCAGTTTCTGATCAGGATCAGGATGAGGAACAGGCTGTTTCTGATCAGGATGAGGAGGGGGCAGTTTCTGATCAGGATCAGGAGCTGGTAGTTTCCAATCGGGATCAGGATGAGCGGTGGGCAGTTTCCGATCAGAATTGGGGTGAGGTGTGGGCAGTTTTGGATCAGGATGAGGATTGTGCATTTCCTGTCCAGGATGAGGAGTGGTGAGATCCGGATCAGGATGAGCAGTGGGCTGTTTCTGATAGGGATCAGGATGAGGAGTGGGCAGTTTCTGATCAGGATAAGGATGAGGAGTGGGCAGTTTCCGATCAGGATCGGGATGACGAGTGGTAGTTTCCGATCAGGATGAGGAGCGGGCAGTTTCCGATCAGGATCGGGATGAGGAGTGGGCAGTTTCCAATCTGGATGAGGATGAGGAGCGGGCAGTTTGGGATCAGGATGTGGAGCGGGCAGTTTGGGATCAGGATGTGGAGCGGGCAGTTCCAGTTCAGGATGCGGACTGGGCAGTTTCAAATCAGGATCAGGAGCGGACAGTTTCCAGTTGGGATCGAGATGAGGAGTGGGCAGTTTCAGATCGGGATCAGGAGCGGGTAATTTCCAATCAGGATCAGGATGAGCGGTGGGCAGTTTGGGATCGGAATTGGGGTGAGGAGTGGGCAGTTTTGGATCAGGATGTGGAGTGGGCATTTTGGGATCAGAATGAGGAGAGGGCAGTTTTGGATCAGGATGAGGAGGGGGCAGTTTCCGATCAGAATGAGGATGGGGCAGTTTTGAATCAGGATGAGGATGGGGCAGTTTTGGATCAGGATGAGGATGGTGCAGTTTTGGATCAGGATGAGGATGGGGCAGTTTGGGATCAGGATGTGGAACGGACAGTTTGGGATCAGGATCAGGAGTGGGTAGTTTCCAATCGGGATCAGGATGAGCAGTGGGCAGTTTGGGATCGGAATTGGGATGAAGGGCGGACAGTTTCCGATCAGGATCAGGTTGAGGAGGGGGCAGTTTCCGATCAGGATGAGGAGGGGGCAATTTCCGATCAGGATGAGGAGGGAGCAGTTTTGGATCAGGATGAGGAGGGGGCAGTTTCGAATCAGAATGAGGAGGGGGCAGTATTGAATCAGGATGAGGATGGGGCAGTTTTGGATCAGGATGAGGATGGGGCAGTTTGGGATCAGGATGTGGAGCGGACAGTTTGTGATCAGGATCAGGAGCGGGTAGTTTCCAATCGGGATCAGGATGAGCAGTGGTCAGTTTGGGATCGGAATTGGGATGAAGGGTGGACAGTTTCCGATCAGGATCAGGTTGAGGAGTGGGCAGTTTCCGATCAAGATGAGGAGTGGGCTGTTTCCGATCAGGATGAGGAGCGGGCAGTTTCCAATCAGGATGAAGATGAGGACGAAGATGAGGACTGGGCAGTTTCCGATCAGAATGAGGAGGGGGCTGTTTCCGATCAGGATTGGGATGAGGACTGGGAAGTTTCCGATCAGGATGAGGAGCGGGCAGTTTCCAATCAGAATGAGGAGCGGGCAGTTTCCGATCAGGATCAGGATAAGGACTGGGCAGTTTCCGATCAGAATGAGGAGCGGGCAGTTTCCGATCAGGATCGGGATGAGGACTGGGCAGTTTCCGATCAGGATGAGAAGCGGGCAGTTTCCGATCAGGATCGGGATGAGGAGTGGGCAGTTTCCAATCTGGATGAGGATGAGAAGCGGGCAGTTTGGGATCAGGATGTGGAGCGGGCAGTTTGGGATCAGGATGTGGAGCGGGCAGTTCCAGTTCAGGATGCGGACTGGGCAGTTTCAAATCAGGATCAGGAGCGGACAGTTTCCAGTCGGGATCGAGATGAGGAGTGGGCAGTTTCAGATCGGGATCAGGAGCGGGTAATTTCCAATCAGGATCAGGATGAGCGGTGGGCAGTTTGGGATCGGAATTGGGGTGAGGAGTGGGCAGTTTTGGATCAGGATGATGATTGTGCATTTCCAGTCCAGGATGAGGAGTGGTGAGATCCGGATCAGGATGAGCAGTGGGCAGTTTCCGATCAGGATCAGGATGAGGAGTGGGCAGTTTCTGATCAGGATCAGGATGAGGAGTGGGCAGTTTCTGATCAGGATCAGGATGAGGAACAGGCTGTTTCCGATCAGGATGAGGAGTGGGCAGTTTCTGATCAGGATCAGGATGAGGAACAGGCTGTTTCTGATCAGGATGAGGAGGGGGCAGTTTCTGATCAGGATCAGGATGAGGAGTGGGAAGTTTCTAATCAGGAAGAGATGTGGGCAGTTTCTGATCAAAATGAGGAGGGGGCAGTTTCAGATCAGGATCGGGAGCTGGTAGTTTCCAATCGGGATCAGGATGAGCGGTGGGCAGTTTCCGATCAGAATTGGGGTGAGGTGTGGGCAGTTTTGGATCAGGATGAGGATTGTGCATTTCCTGTCCAGGATGAGGAGTGGTGAGATCCGGATCAGGATGAGCAGTGGGCTGTTTCTGATAGGGATCAGGATGAGGAGTGGGCAGTTTCTGATCAGGATAAGGATGAGGAGTGGGCAGTTTCCGATCAGGATCGGGATGACGAGTGGTAGTTTCCGATCAGGATGAGGAGCGGGCAGTTTCCGATCAGGATCGGGATGAGGAGTGGGCAGTTTCCAATCTGGATGAGGATGAGGAGCGGGCAGTTTGGGATCAGGATGTGGAGCGGGCAGTTTGGGATCAGGATGTGGAGCGGGCAGTTCCAGTTCAGGATGCGGACTGGGCAGTTTCAAATCAGGATCAGGAGCGGACAGTTTCCAGTTGGGATCGAGATGAGGAGTGGGCAGTTTCAGATCGGGATCAGGAGCGGGTAATTTCCAATCAGGATCAGGATGAGCGGTGGGCAGTTTGGGATCGGAATTGGGGTGAGGAGTGGGCAGTTTTGGATCAGGATGTGGAGTGGGCATTTTGGGATCAGAATGAGGAGAGGGCAGTTTTGGATCAGGATGAGGAGGGGGCAGTTTCCGATCAGAATGAGGATGGGGCAGTTTTGAATCAGGATGAGGATGGGGCAGTTTTGGATCAGGATGAGGATGGTGCAGTTTTGGATCAGGATGAGGATGGGGCAGTTTGGGATCAGGATGTGGAACGGACAGTTTGGGATCAGGATCAGGAGTGGGTAGTTTCCAATCGGGATCAGGATGAGCAGTGGGCAGTTTGGGATCGGAATTGGGATGAAGGGCGGACAGTTTCCGATCAGGATCAGGTTGAGGAGGGGGCAGTTTCCGATCAGGATGAGGAGGGGGCAATTTCCGATCAGGATGAGGAGGGAGCAGTTTTGGATCAGGATGAGGAGGGGGCAGTTTCGAATCAGAATGAGGAGGGGGCAGTATTGAATCAGGATGAGGATGGGGCAGTTTTGGATCAGGATGAGGATGGGGCAGTTTGGGATCAGGATGTGGAGCGGACAGTTTGTGATCAGGATCAGGAGCGGGTAGTTTCCAATCGGGATCAGGATGAGCAGTGGGCAGTTTGGGATCGGAATTGGGATGAAGGGTGGACAGTTTCCGATCAGGATCAGGTTGAGGAGTGGGCAGTTTCCGATCAAGATGAGGAGTGGGCTGTTTCCGATCAGGATGAGGAGCGGGCAGTTTCCAATCAGGATGAGGAGGGGGCTGTTTCTGATCAGAATGAGGAGCGGGCAGTTTCCAATCAGGATGAAGATGAGGACTGGGCAGTTTCCGATCAGAATGAGGAGCGGGCAGTTTCCGATCAGGATCGGGATGAGGACTGGGCAGTTTCCGATCAGGATGAGGAGCGGGCAGTTTCCGATCAGGATCGGGATGAGGAGTGGGCAGTTTCCAATCTGGATGAGGATGAGAAGCGGGCAGTTTGGGATCAGGATGTGGAGCGGCCAGTTTGGGATCAGGATGTGGAGCGGGCAGTTCCAGTTCAAGATGCGGTCTGGGCAGTTTCAAATCAGGATCAGGAGCGGACAGTTTCCAGTCGGGATCGAGATGAGGAGTGGGCAGTTTCAGATCGGGATCAGGAGCGGGTAATTTCCAATCAGGATCAGGATGAGCGGTGGGCAGTTTGGGATCGGAATTGGGGTGAGGAGTGGGCAGTTTTGGATCAGGATGATGATTGTGCATTTCCAGTCCAGGATGAGGAGTGGTGAGATCCGGATCAGGATGAGCAGTGGGCAGTTTCCGATCAGGATCAGGATGAGGAGTGGGCAGTTTCAGATCGGGATCAGGAGCGGGTAATTTCCAATCAGGATCAGGATGAGCGGTGGGCAGTTTGGGATCGGAATTGGGGTGAGGAGTGGGCAGTTTTGGATCAGGATGATGATTGTGCATTTCCAGGCCAGGATGAGGAGTGGTGAGATCCGGATCAGGATGAGCAGTGGGCAGTTTCCGATCAGGATCAGGATGAGGAGTGGGCAGTTTCTGATCAGGATCAGGTTGAGGAGTGGGCAGTTTCTGATCAGGATCAGGATGAGGAACAGGCTGTTTCCGATCAGGATGAGGAGTGGGCAGTTTCTGCTCAGGATCAGGACGGCGAACAGGCTGTTTCTGATCAGGATGAGGAGGGGGCAGTTTCCGATCAGGATCAGGATGAGGAGTGGGAAGTTTCTAATCAGGAAGAGGTGTGGGCAGTTTCTGATCAAAATGAGGAGGGGGCAGTTTCAGATCAGGATCGGGAGCTGGTAGTTTCCAATCGGGATCAGGATGAGCGGTGGGCAGTTTCCGATCAGAATTGGGGTGAGGTGTGGGCAGTTTTGGATCAGGATGAGGATTGTGCATTTCCTGTCCAGGATGAGGAGTGGTGAGATCCGGATCAGGATGAGCAGTGGGCTGTTTCTGATAGGGATCAGGATGAGGAGTGGGCAGTTTCTGATCAGGATAAGGATGAGGAGTGGGCAGTTTCCGATCAGGATTGGGATGACGAGTGGGTAGTTTCCGATCAGGATGAGGAGCGGGCAGTTTCCGATCAGGATCGGGATGAGGAGTGGGCAGTTTCCAATCTGGATGAGGATGAGGAGCGGGCAGTTTGGGATCAGGATGTGGAGCGGGCAGTTTGGGATCAGGATGTGGAGCGGGCAGTTCCAGTTCAGGATGCGGACTGGGCAGTTTGAAATCAGGATCAGGAGCGGACAGTTTCCAGTTGGGATCGAGATGAGGAGTGGGCAGTTTCAGATCGGGATCAGGAGCGGGTAATTTCCAATCAGGATCAGGATGAGCGGTGGGCAGTTTGGGATCGGAATTGGGGTGAGGAGTGGGCAGTTTTGGATCAGGATGAGGAGGGGGCAGTTTCCGATCAGAATGAGGATGGGGCAGTTTTGAATCAGGATGAGGATGGGGCAGTTTTGGATCAGGATGAGGATGGGGCAGTTTGGGATCAGGATGTGGAGCGGACAGTTTGGGATCAGGATCAGGAGCGGGTAGTTTCCAATCGGGATCAGGATGAGCAGTGGGCAGTTTGGGATCGGAATTGGGATGAAGGGCGGACAGTTTCCGATCAGGATCAGGTTGAGGAGGGGGCAGTTTCCGATCAGGATGAGGAGGGGGCAATTTCCGATCAGGATGAGGAGGGAGCAGTTTTGGATCAGGATGAGGAGGGGGCAGTTTCCGATCAGAATGAGGAGGGGGCAGTATTGAATCAGGATGTGGATGGGGCAGTTTTGGATCAGGATGAGGATGGGGCAGTTTGGGATCAGGATGTGGAGCAGACAGTTTGTGATCAGGATCAGGAGCGGGTAGTTTCCAATCGGGATCAGGATGAGCAGTGGTCAGTTTGGGATCGGAATTGGGATGAAGGGTGGACAGTTTCCGATCAGGATCAGGTTGAGGAGTGGGCAGTTTCCGATCAAGATGAGGAGTGGGCTGTTTCCGATCAGGATGAGGAGCGGGCAGTTTCCGATCAGGATGAGGAGGGGGCTGTTTCTGATCAGAATGAGGAGCGGGCAGTTTCCAATCAGGATGAAGATGAGGACTGGGCAGTTTCCGATCAGAATGAGGAGCGGGCAGTTTCCGATCAGGATCGGGATGAGGACTGGGCAGTTTCCGATCAGGATGAGGAGCGGGCAGTTTCCGATCAGGATCGGGATGAGGAGTGGGCAGTTTCCAATCTGGATGAGGATGAGAAGCGGGCAGTTTGGGATCAGGATGTGGAGCGGCCAGTTTGGGATCAGGATGTGGAGCGGGCAGTTCCAGTTCAAGATGCGGACTGGGCAGTTTCAAATCAGGATCAGGATGACGAGTGGACAGTTTCCGATCAGGATCAGGATGAGGAGTGGGCAGTTTCAGATCGGGATCAGGAGCGGGTAATTTCCAATCAGGATCAGGATGAGCGGTGGGCAGTTTGGGATCGGAATTGGGGTGAGGAGTGGGCAGTTTTGGATCAGGATGATGATTGTGCATTTCCAGTCCAGGATGAGGAGTGGTGAGATCCGGATCAGGATGAGCAGTGGGCAGTTTCCGATCAGGATCAGGATGAGGAGTGGGCAGTTTCTGATCAGGATCAGGATGAGGAGTGGGCAGTTTCTGATCAGGATCAGGATGAGGAACAGGCTGTTTCCGATCAGGATGAGGAGTGGGCAGTTTCTGATCAGGATCAGGATGAGGAACAGGCTGTTTCCGATCAGGATGAGGAGTGGGCAGTTTCTGATCAGGATCAGGATGAGGAACAGGCTGTTTCCGATCAGGATGAGTTGTGGGCAGTTTCTGATCAGGATCAGGATGAGGAACAGGCTGTTTCCGATCAGGATGAGGAGGGGGCAGTTTCTGATCAGGATCAGGATGAGGAGTGGGAAGTTTCTAATCAGGAAGAGGTGTGGGCAGTTTCTGATCAAAATGAGGAGGCGGCAGTTTCAGATCAGGATCGGGAGCTGGTAGTTTCCAATCGGGATCAGGATGAGCGGTGGGCAGTTTCCGATCAGAATTGGGGTGAGGTGTGGGCAGTTTTGGATCAGGATGAGGATTGTGCATTTCCAGTCCAGGATGAGGAGTGGTGAGATCCGGATCAGGATGAGCAGTGGGCTGTTTCTGATAGGGATCAGGATGAGGAGTGGGCAGTTTCTGATCAGGATAAGGATGAGGAGTGGGCAGTTTCCGATCAGGATCGGGATGACGAGTGGGTAGTTTCCGATCAGGATGAGGAGCGGGCAGTTTCCGATCAGGATCGGGATGAGGAGTGGGCAGTTTCCAATCTGGATGAGGATGAGGAGCGGGCAGTTTGGGATCAGGATGTTGAGCGGGCAGTTTGGGATCAGGATGTGGAGCGGGCAGTTCCAGTTCAGGATGCGGACTGGGCAGTTTCAAATCAGGATCAGGAGCGGACAGTTTCCAGTCGGGATCGAGATGAGGAGTGGGCAGTTTCAAATCGGGATCAGGAGCGGGTAATTTCCAATCAGGATCAGGATGAGCGGTGGGCAGTTTGGGATCGGAATTGGGGTGAGGAGTGGGCAGTTTTGGATCAGGATGTGGAGTGGGCATTTTGGGATCAGAATGAGGAGAGGGCAGTTTTGGATCAGGATGAGGAGGGGGCAGTTTCCGATCAGAATGAGGATGGGGCAGTTTTGAATCAGGATGAGGATGGGGCAGTTTTGGATCAGGATGAGGATGGTGCAGTTTTGGATCAGGATGAGGATGGGGCAGTTTGGGATCAGGATGTGGAACGGACAGTTTGGGATCAGGATCAGGAGTGGGTAGTTTCCAATCGGGATCAGGATGAGCAGTGGGCAGTTTGGGATCGGAATTGGGATGAAGGGCGGACAGTTTCCGATCAGGATCAGGTTGAGGAGGGGGCAGTTTCCGATCAGGATGAGGAGGGGGCAATTTCCGATCAGGATGAGGAGGGAGCAGTTTTGGATCAGGATGAGGAGGGGGCAGTTTCGAATCAGAATGAGGAGGGGGCAGTATTGAATCAGGATGAGGATGGGGCAGTTTTGGATCAGGATGAGGATGGGGCAGTTTGGGATCAGGATGTGGAGCGGACAGTTTGTGATCAGGATCAGGAGCGGGTAGTTTCCAATCGGGATCAGGATGAGCAGTGGGCAGTTTGGGATCGGAATTGGGATGAAGGGTGGACAGTTTCCGATCAGGATCAGGTTGAGGAGTGGGCAGTTTCCGATCAAGATGAGGAGTGGGCTGTTTCCGATCAGGATGAGGAGCGGGCAGTTTCCAATCAGGATGAGGAGGGGGCTGTTTCTGATCAGAATGAGGAGCGGGCAGTTTCCAATCAGGATGAAGATGAGGACTGGGCAGTTTCCGATCAGAATGAGGAGCGGGCAGTTTCCGATCAGGATCGGGATGAGGACTGGGCAGTTTCCGATCAGGATGAGGAGCGGGCAGTTTCCGATCAGGATCGGGATGAGGAGTGGGCAGTTTCCAATCTGGATGAGGATGAGAAGCGGGCAGTTTGGGATCAGGATGTGGAGCGGCCAGTTTGGGATCAGGATGTGGAGCGGGCAGTTCCAGTTCAAGATGCGGTCTGGGCAGTTTCAAATCAGGATCAGGAGCGGACAGTTTCCAGTCGGGATCGAGATGAGGAGTGGGCAGTTTCAGATCGGGATCAGGAGCGGGTAATTTCCAATCAGGATCAGGATGAGCGGTGGGCAGTTTGGGATCGGAATTGGGGTGAGGAGTGGGCAGTTTTGGATCAGGATGATGATTGTGCATTTCCAGTCCAGGATGAGGAGTGGTGAGATCCGGATCAGGATGAGCAGTGGGCAGTTTCCGATCAGGATCAGGATGAGGAGTGGGCAGTTTCAGATCGGGATCAGGAGCGGGTAATTTCCAATCAGGATCAGGATGAGCGGTGGGCAGTTTGGGATCGGAATTGGGGTGAGGAGTGGGCAGTTTTGGATCAGGATGATGATTGTGCATTTCCAGGCCAGGATGAGGAGTGGTGAGATCCGGATCAGGATGAGCAGTGGGCAGTTTCCGATCAGGATCAGGATGAGGAGTGGGCAGTTTCTGATCAGGATCAGGTTGAGGAGTGGGCAGTTTCTGATCAGGATCAGGATGAGGAACAGGCTGTTTCCGATCAGGATGAGGAGTGGGCAGTTTCTGCTCAGGATCAGGACGGCGAACAGGCTGTTTCTGATCAGGATGAGGAGGGGGCAGTTTCCGATCAGGATCAGGATGAGGAGTGGGAAGTTTCTAATCAGGAAGAGGTGTGGGCAGTTTCTGATCAAAATGAGGAGGGGGCAGTTTCAGATCAGGATCGGGAGCTGGTAGTTTCCAATCGGGATCAGGATGAGCGGTGGGCAGTTTCCGATCAGAATTGGGGTGAGGTGTGGGCAGTTTTGGATCAGGATGAGGATTGTGCATTTCCTGTCCAGGATGAGGAGTGGTGAGATCCGGATCAGGATGAGCAGTGGGCTGTTTCTGATAGGGATCAGGATGAGGAGTGGGCAGTTTCTGATCAGGATAAGGATGAGGAGTGGGCAGTTTCCGATCAGGATTGGGATGACGAGTGGGTAGTTTCCGATCAGGATGAGGAGCGGGCAGTTTCCGATCAGGATCGGGATGAGGAGTGGGCAGTTTCCAATCTGGATGAGGATGAGGAGCGGGCAGTTTGGGATCAGGATGTGGAGCGGGCAGTTTGGGATCAGGATGTGGAGCGGGCAGTTCCAGTTCAGGATGCGGACTGGGCAGTTTGAAATCAGGATCAGGAGCGGACAGTTTCCAGTTGGGATCGAGATGAGGAGTGGGCAGTTTCAGATCGGGATCAGGAGCGGGTAATTTCCAATCAGGATCAGGATGAGCGGTGGGCAGTTTGGGATCGGAATTGGGGTGAGGAGTGGGCAGTTTTGGATCAGGATGAGGAGGGGGCAGTTTCCGATCAGAATGAGGATGGGGCAGTTTTGAATCAGGATGAGGATGGGGCAGTTTTGGATCAGGATGAGGATGGGGCAGTTTGGGATCAGGATGTGGAGCGGACAGTTTGGGATCAGGATCAGGAGCGGGTAGTTTCCAATCGGGATCAGGATGAGCAGTGGGCAGTTTGGGATCGGAATTGGGATGAAGGGCGGACAGTTTCCGATCAGGATCAGGTTGAGGAGGGGGCAGTTTCCGATCAGGATGAGGAGGGGGCAATTTCCGATCAGGATGAGGAGGGAGCAGTTTTGGATCAGGATGAGGAGGGGGCAGTTTCCGATCAGAATGAGGAGGGGGCAGTATTGAATCAGGATGTGGATGGGGCAGTTTTGGATCAGGATGAGGATGGGGCAGTTTGGGATCAGGATGTGGAGCAGACAGTTTGTGATCAGGATCAGGAGCGGGTAGTTTCCAATCGGGATCAGGATGAGCAGTGGTCAGTTTGGGATCGGAATTGGGATGAAGGGTGGACAGTTTCCGATCAGGATCAGGTTGAGGAGTGGGCAGTTTCCGATCAAGATGAGGAGTGGGCTGTTTCCGATCAGGATGAGGAGCGGGCAGTTTCCGATCAGGATGAGGAGGGGGCTGTTTCTGATCAGAATGAGGAGCGGGCAGTTTCCAATCAGGATGAAGATGAGGACTGGGCAGTTTCCGATCAGAATGAGGAGCGGGCAGTTTCCGATCAGGATCGGGATGAGGACTGGGCAGTTTCCGATCAGGATGAGGAGCGGGCAGTTTCCGATCAGGATCGGGATGAGGAGTGGGCAGTTTCCAATCTGGATGAGGATGAGAAGCGGGCAGTTTGGGATCAGGATGTGGAGCGGCCAGTTTGGGATCAGGATGTGGAGCGGGCAGTTCCAGTTCAAGATGCGGACTGGGCAGTTTCAAATCAGGATCAGGATGACGAGTGGACAGTTTCCGATCAGGATCAGGATGAGGAGTGGGCAGTTTCAGATCGGGATCAGGAGCGGGTAATTTCCAATCAGGATCAGGATGAGCGGTGGGCAGTTTGGGATCGGAATTGGGGTGAGGAGTGGGCAGTTTTGGATCAGGATGATGATTGTGCATTTCCAGTCCAGGATGAGGAGTGGTGAGATCCGGATCAGGATGAGCAGTGGGCAGTTTCCGATCAGGATCAGGATGAGGAGTGGGCAGTTTCTGATCAGGATCAGGATGAGGAGTGGGCAGTTTCTGATCAGGATCAGGATGAGGAACAGGCTGTTTCCGATCAGGATGAGGAGTGGGCAGTTTCTGATCAGGATCAGGATGAGGAACAGGCTGTTTCCGATCAGGATGAGGAGTGGGCAGTTTCTGATCAGGATCAGGATGAGGAACAGGCTGTTTCCGATCAGGATGAGTTGTGGGCAGTTTCTGATCAGGATCAGGATGAGGAACAGGCTGTTTCCGATCAGGATGAGGAGGGGGCAGTTTCTGATCAGGATCAGGATGAGGAGTGGGAAGTTTCTAATCAGGAAGAGGTGTGGGCAGTTTCTGATCAAAATGAGGAGGCGGCAGTTTCAGATCAGGATCGGGAGCTGGTAGTTTCCAATCGGGATCAGGATGAGCGGTGGGCAGTTTCCGATCAGAATTGGGGTGAGGTGTGGGCAGTTTTGGATCAGGATGAGGATTGTGCATTTCCAGTCCAGGATGAGGAGTGGTGAGATCCGGATCAGGATGAGCAGTGGGCTGTTTCTGATAGGGATCAGGATGAGGAGTGGGCAGTTTCTGATCAGGATAAGGATGAGGAGTGGGCAGTTTCCGATCAGGATCGGGATGACGAGTGGGTAGTTTCCGATCAGGATGAGGAGCGGGCAGTTTCCGATCAGGATCGGGATGAGGAGTGGGCAGTTTCCAATCTGGATGAGGATGAGGAGCGGGCAGTTTGGGATCAGGATGTTGAGCGGGCAGTTTGGGATCAGGATGTGGAGCGGGCAGTTCCAGTTCAGGATGCGGACTGGGCAGTTTCAAATCAGGATCAGGAGCGGACAGTTTCCAGTCGGGATCGAGATGAGGAGTGGGCAGTTTCAAATCGGGATCAGGAGCGGGTAATTTCCAATCAGGATCAGGATGAGCGGTGGGCAGTTTGGGATCGGAATTGGGGTGAGGAGTGGGCAGTTTTGGATCAGGATGATGATTGTGCATTTCCAGTCCAGGATGAGGAGTGGTGAGATCCGGATCAGGATGAGCAGTGGGCAGTTTCCGATCAGGATCAGGATGAGGAGTGAGCAGTTTCTGATCAGGATCAGGATGAGGAACAGGCTGTTTCCGATCAGGATGAGGAGTGGGCAGTTTCTGATCAGGATCAGGATGAGGAGTGGGAAGTTTCTAATCAGGATGAGGAGTGGGCTGTTTCCGATCAGGATGAGGAGGGGGCAGTTTCCGATCAGAATGAGGAGGGGGCATTTTGGGATCAGGATAAGGAGGGGACAGTTTTGGATCAGGATGAGGATGGGGCAGTTTTGGATCAGGATGAGGATGGGGCAGTTTTGGATCAGGATGAGGAGGGGGCAGTTTGGGATCATGATGAGGATGGGGCAGTTTTGGATCAGGATGTAGAGCGGGTAGTTTCCAATCAGGATCAGGATGAGGAGTGGGCAGTTTTGGATCAGGATCAGGATTAGGCTGAGGAGCGGACAGTTTGGGATTGGAATTGGATTGAAGGGCGGGCAGTTTCACATCAGGATGAGGAGCGGACAGATTCCGATCAGGATCAGGTTGAGGAGTGGGAAGTTTCTAATCAGGATGAGGAGTGGGCATTTTCACATCAGGATCAGGATGAGGAGTGGGCAGTTTCCGATCAGGATGAGGAGGGGGCAGTTTCCGATCAGGATGAGGAGGGGGTAGTTCCCGATCAGAATGAGGAGTGGGCAGTTTCCGATCAGGATGAGGAGGGGGCAGTTTCCGATCAGGATGAGAAGTGGGCAGTTTGGGATCAGGATGAGGAGTGGGCAGTTTGGGATCAGGATGAGGAGTGGGAAGTTTCTAATCAGGATGAGGAGTGGGCATTTTCACATCAGGATCAGGATGAGGAGTGGGCAGTTTCCGATCAGGATGAGGAGTGGGCAGTTTCCGATCAGGATGAGGAGGGGGCAGTTTCCGATCAGGATGAGGAGGGGGCAGTTTTGGATCAGGATGAGGACTGGGCAGTTTCCGATCAGAATGAGGAGGGGGCAGTTTTGGATCAGGATGAGGATGGGGCAGTTTTGAATCAGGAT
The DNA here is from genome assembly GCA_026770705.1 of Isurus oxyrinchus. Classification (NCBI taxonomy): domain Eukaryota; kingdom Metazoa; phylum Chordata; class Chondrichthyes; order Lamniformes; family Lamnidae; genus Isurus; species Isurus oxyrinchus. The sequence goes on from JANJGN010000029.1 coordinate 28,745,069, forward strand.
GAGGATGGGGCAGTTTGGGATCAGGATGTGGAGCGGACAGTTTGGGATCAGGATCAGGAGCGGGTAGTTTCCAATCGGGATCAGGATGAGCAGTGGGCAGTTTGGGATCGGAATTGGGATGAAGGGCGGACAGTTTCCGATCAGGATCAGGTTGAGGAGTGGGCAGTTTCTGATCAGGATGAGGAGGGGGCTGTTTCCGATCAGGATGAGGAGGGGGCAGTTTCCGATCAGGATGAGGAGGGGGTAGTTCCCGATCAGAATGAGGAGTGGGCTGTTTCCGATCAGGATGAGGAGGGGGCAGTTTCCGATCAGGATGAGGAGTGGGCAGTTTGGGATCAGGATGAGGAGTGGGAAGTTTCTAATCAGGATGAGGAGTGGGCATTTTCACATCAGGATCAGGATGAGGAGTGGGCAGTTTCCGATCGGGATGAGGACTGGGCAGTTTCCGATCAGGATGAGGAAGGGGCAGTTTCCGATCAGGATCGGGATGAGGACTGGGCAGTTTCCAATCTGGATGAGGATGAGAAGCGGGCAGTTTGGGATCAGGATGTGGAGCGGGCAGTTTGGGATCAGGATGTGGAGCGGGCAGTTCCAGTTCAAGATGCGGACTGGGCAGTTTCAAATCAGGATCAGGAGCGGACAGTTTCCAGTCGGGATCGAGATGAGGAGTGGGCAGTTTCAGATCGGGATCAGGAGCGGGTAATTTCCAATCAGGATCAGGATGAGCGGTGGGCAGTTTGGGATCGGAATTGGGGTGAGGAGTGGCAGTTTTGGATCAGGATGATGATTGTGCATTTCCAGTCCAGGATGAGGAGTGGTGAGATCCGGATCAGGATGAGCAGTGGGCAGTTTCCGATCAGGATCAGGATGAGGAGTGGGCAGTTTCTGATCAGGATCAGGATGAGGAGTGGGCAGTTTCTGATCAGGATCAGGATGAGGAACAGGCTGTTTCCGATCAGGATGAGTTGTGGGCAGTTTCTGATCAGGATCAGGATGAGGAACAGGCTGTTTCCGATCAGGATGAGGAGGGGGCAGTTTCTGATCAGGATCAGGATGAGGAGTGGGAAGTTTCTAATCAGGAAGAGGTGTGGGCAGTTTCTGATCAAAATGAGGAGGGGGCAGTTTCAGATCAGGATCGGGAGCTGGTAGTTTCCAATCGGGATCAGGATGAGCGGTGGGCAGTTTCCGATCAGAATTGGGGTGAGGTGTGGGCAGTTTTGGATCAGGATGAGGATTGTGCATTTCCAGTCCAGGATGAGGAGTGGTGAGATCCGGATCAGGATGAGCAGTGGGCTGTTTCTGATAGGGATCAGGATGAGGAGTGGGCAGTTTCTGATCAGGATAAGGATGAGGAGTGGGCAGTTTCCGATCAGGATCGGGATGACGAGTGGTAGTTTCCGATCAGGATGAGGAGCGGGCAGTTTCCGATCAGGATCGGGATGAGGAGTGGGCAGTTTCCAATCTGGATGAGGATGAGGAGCGGGCAGTTTGGGATCAGGATGTGGAGCGGGCAGTTTGGGATCAGGATGTGGAGCGGGCAGTTCCAGTTCAGGATGCGGACTGGGCAGTTTCAAATCAGGATCAGGAGCGGACAGTTTCCAGTTGGGATCGAGATGAGGAGTGGGCAGTTTCAGATCGGGATCAGGAGCGGGTAATTTCCAATCAGGATCAGGATGAGCAGTGGGCAGTTTGGGATCGGAATGAGGAGAGGGCAGTTTTGGATCAGGATGAGGAGGGGGCAGTTTGGGATCGGAATTGGGATGAAGGGCGGACAGTTTCCGATCAGGATCAGGTTGAGGAGGGGGCAGTTTCCGATCAGGGTGAGGAGGGGGCAATTTCCGATCAGGATGAGGAGGGAGCAGTTTTGGATCAGGATGAGGAGGGGGCAGTTTCCGATCAGAATGAGGAGGGGGCAGTATTGAATCAGGATGAGGATGGGGCAGTTTTGGATCAGGATGAGGATGGGGCAGTTTGGGATCAGGATGTGGAGCGGACAGTTTGTGATCAGGATCAGGAGCGGGTAGTTTCCAATCGGGATCAGGATGAGCAGTGGGCAGTTTGGGATCGGAATTGGGATGAAGGGTGGACAGTTTCCGATCAGGATCAGGTTGAGGAGTGGGCAGTTTCCGATCAAGATGAGGAGTGGGCTGTTTCCGATCAGGATGAGGAGCGGGCAGTTTCCGATCAGGATGAGGAGGGGGCTGTTTCTGATCAGAATGAGGAGCGGGCATTTTCCAATCAGGATGAAGATGAGGACTGGGCAGTTTCCGATCAGAATGAGGAGCGGGCAGTTTCCGATCAGGATCGGGATGAGGACTGGGCAGTTTCCGATCAGGATGAGGAGCGGGCAGTTTCCGATCAGGATCGGGATGAGGAGTGGGCAGTTTCCAATCTGGATGAGGATGAGAAGCGGGCAGTTTGGGATCAGGATGTGGAGCGGCCAGTTTGGGATCAGGATGTGGAGCGGACAGTTTGGGATCAGGATCAGGAGCGGGTAGTTTCCAATCGGGATCAGGATGAGCAGTGGGCAGTTTGGGATCGGAATTGGGATGAAGGGCGGACAGTTTCCGATCAGGATCAGGTTGAGGAGTGGGCAGTTTCTGATCAGGATGAGGAGGGGGCTGTTTTGGATCAGGATGAGGATGGGGCAGTTTTGAATCAGGATGAGGATGGGGCAGTTTGGGATCAGGATGTGGAGCGGACAGTTTGGGATCAGGATCAGGAGCGGGTAGTTTCCAATCGGGATCAGGATGAGCAGTGGGCAGTTTGGGATCGGAATTGGGATGAAGGGCGGACAGTTTCCGATCAGGATCAGGTTGAGGAGTGGGCAGTTTCTGATCAGGATGAGGAGGGGGCAGTTTCCGATCAGGATGAGGAGGGGGTAGTTCCCGATCAGAATGAGGAGTGGGCTGTTTCCGATCAGGATGAGGAGGGGGCAGTTTCCGATCAGGATGAGGAGGGGGCAGTTTTGGATCAGGATGAGGATGGGGCAGTTTTGAATCAGGATGAGGATGGGGCAGTTTGGGATCAGGATGTGGAGCGGACAGTTTGGGATCAGGATCAGGAGCGGGTAGTTTCCAATCGGGATCAGGATGAGCAGTGGGCAGTTTGGGATCGGAATTGGGATGAAGGGCGGACAGTTTCCGATCAGGATCAGGTTGAGGAGTGGGCAGTTTCTGATCAGGATGAGGAGGGGGCAGTTTCCGATCAGGATGAGGAGGGGGTAGTTCCCGATCAGAATGAGGAGTGGGCAGTTTCCGATCAGGATGAGGAGGGGGCAGTTTCCGATCAGGATGAGAAGTGGGCAGTTTGGGATCAGGATGAGGAGTGGGCAGTTTGGGATCAGGATGAGGAGTGGGAAGTTTCTAATCAGGATGAGGAGTGGGCATTTTCACATCAGGATCAGGATGAGGAGTGGGCAGTTTCCGATCAGGATGAGGAGTGGGCAGTTTCCGATCAGGATGAGGAGGGGGCAGTTTCCGATCAGGATGAGGAGGGGGCAGTTTCCGATCAGGATGAGGAGGGGGCAGTTTTGGATCAGGATGAGGACTGGGCAGTTTCCGATCAGAATGAGGAGGGGGCAGTTTTGGATCAGGATGAGGATGGGGCAGTTTTGAATCAGGATGAGGATGGGGCAGTTTGGGATCAGGATGTGGAGCGGACAGTTTGGGATCAGGATCAGGAGCGGGTAGTTTCCAATCGGGATCAGGATGAGCAGTGGGCAGTTTCGGATCGGAATTGGGATGAAGGGCGGACAGTTTCCGATCAGGATCAGGTTGAGGAGTGGGCAGTTTCTGATCAGGATGAGGAGGGGGCTGTTTCCGATCAGGATGAGGAGGGGGCAGTTTCCGATCAGGATGAGGAGGGGGTAGTTCCCGATCAGAATGAGGAGTGGGCTGTTTCCGATCAGGATGAGGAGGGGGCAGTTTCCGATCAGGATGAGGAGTGGGCAGTTTGGGATCAGGATGAGGAGTGGGAAGTTTCTAATCAGGATGAGGAGTGGGCATTTTCACATCAGGATCAGGATGAGGAGTGGGCAGTTTCCGATCGGGATGAGGACTGGGCAGTTTCCGATCAGGATGAGGAAGGGGCAGTTTCCGATCAGGATCGGGATGAGGACTGGGCAGTTTCCAATCTGGATGAGGATGAGAAGCGGGCAGTTTGGGATCAGGATGTGGAGCGGGCAGTTTGGGATCAGGATGTGGAGCGGGCAGTTCCAGTTCAAGATGCGGACTGGGCAGTTTCAAATCAGGATCAGGAGCGGACAGTTTCCAGTCGGGATCGAGATGAGGAGTGGGCAGTTTCAGATCGGGATCAGGAGCGGGTAATTTCCAATCAGGATCAGGATGAGCGGTGGGCAGTTTGGGATCGGAATTGGGGTGAGGAGTGGGCAGTTTTGGATCAGGATGATGATTGTGCATTTCCAGTCCAGGATGAGGAGTGGTGAGATCCGGATCAGGATGAGCAGTGGGCAGTTTCCGATCAGGATCAGGATGAGGAGTGGGCAGTTTCTGATCAGGATCAGGATGAGGAGTGGGCAGTTTCTGATCAGGATCAGGATGAGGAACAGGCTGTTTCCGATCAGGATGAGTTGTGGGCAGTTTCTGATCAGGATCAGGATGAGGAACAGGCTGTTTCCGATCAGGATGAGGAGGGGGCAGTTTCTGATCAGGATCAGGATGAGGAGTGGGAAGTTTCTAATCAGGAAGAGGTGTGGGCAGTTTCTGATCAAAATGAGGAGGGGGCAGTTTCAGATCAGGATCGGGAGCTGGTAGTTTCCAATCGGGATCAGGATGAGCGGTGGGCAGTTTCCGATCAGAATTGGGGTGAGGTGTGGGCAGTTTTGGATCAGGATGAGGATTGTGCATTTCCAGTCCAGGATGAGGAGTGGTGAGATCCGGATCAGGATGAGCAGTGGGCTGTTTCTGATAGGGATCAGGATGAGGAGTGGGCAGTTTCTGATCAGGATAAGGATGAGGAGTGGGCAGTTTCCGATCAGGATCGGGATGACGAGTGGTAGTTTCCGATCAGGATGAGGAGCGGGCAGTTTCCGATCAGGATCGGGATGAGGAGTGGGCAGTTTCCAATCTGGATGAGGATGAGGAGCGGGCAGTTTGGGATCAGGATGTGGAGCGGGCAGTTTGGGATCAGGATGTGGAGCGGGCAGTTCCAGTTCAGGATGCGGACTGGGCAGTTTCAAATCAGGATCAGGAGCGGACAGTTTCCAGTTGGGATCGAGATGAGGAGTGGGCAGTTTCAGATCGGGATCAGGAGCGGGTAATTTCCAATCAGGATCAGGATGAGCGGTGGGCAGTTTGGGATCGGAATTGGGGTGAGGAGTGGGCAGTTTTGGATCAGGATGTGGAGTGGGCATTTTGGGATCAGAATGAGGAGAGGGCAGTTTTGGATCAGGATGAGGAGGGGGCAGTTTGGGATCGGAATTGGGATGAAGGGCGGACAGTTTCCGATCAGGATCAGGTTGAGGAGGGGGCAGTTTCCGATCAGGGTGAGGAGGGGGCAATTTCCGATCAGGATGAGGAGGGAGCAGTTTTGGATCAGGATGAGGAGGGGGCAGTTTCCGATCAGAATGAGGAGGGGGCAGTATTGAATCAGGATGAGGATGGGGCAGTTTTGGATCAGGATGAGGATGGGGCAGTTTGGGATCAGGATGTGGAGCGGACAGTTTATGATCAGGATCAGGAGCGGGTAGTTTCCAATCGGGATCAGGATGAGCAGTGGGCAGTTTGGGATCGGAATTGGGATGAAGGGTGGACAGTTTCCGATCAGGATCAGGTTGAGGAGTGGGCAGTTTCCGATCAAGATGAGGAGTGGGCTGTTTCCGATCAGGATGAGGAGCGGGCAGTTTCCGATCAGGATGAGGAGGGGGCTGTTTCTGATCAGAATGAGGAGCGGGCATTTTCCAATCAGGATGAAGATGAGGACTGGGCAGTTTCCGATCAGAATGAGGAGCGGGCAGTTTCCGATCAGGATCGGGATGAGGACTGGGCAGTTTCCGATCAGGATGAGGAGCGGGCAGTTTCCGATCAGGATCGGGATGAGGAGTGGGCAGTTTCCAATCTGGATGAGGATGAGAAGCGGGCAGTTTGGGATCAGGATGTGGAGCGGACAGTTTGGGATCAGGATGTGGAGCGGACAGTTTGGGATCAGGATCAGGAGCGGGTAGTTTCCAATCGGGATCAGGATGAGCAGTGGGCAGTTTGGGATCGGAATTGGGATGAAGGGCGGACAGTTTCCGATCAGGATCAGGTTGAGGAGTGGGCAGTTTCTGATCAGGATGAGGAGGGGGCTGTTTTGGATCAGGATGAGGATGGGGCAGTTTTGAATCAGGATGAGGATGGGGCAGTTTGGGATCAGGATGTGGAGCGGACAGTTTGGGATCAGGATCAGGAGCGGGTAGTTTCCAATCGGGATCAGGATGAGCAGTGGGCAGTTTGGGATCGGAATTGGGATGAAGGGCGGACAGTTTCCGATCAGGATCAGGTTGAGGAGTGGGCAGTTTCTGATCAGGATGAGGAGTGGGCTGTTTCCGATCAGGATGAGGAGGGGGCAGTTTCCGATCAGGATGAGGAGGGGGTAGTTCCCGATCAGAATGAGGAGTGGGCTGTTTCCGATCAGGATGAGGAGGGGGCAGTTTCCGATCAGGATGAGGAGTGGGCAGTTTGGGATCAGGATGAGGAGTGGGAAGTTTCTAATCAGGATGAGGAGTGGGCATTTTCACATCAGGATCAGGATGAGGAGTGGGCAGTTTCCGATCGGGATGAGGACTGGGCAGTTTCCGATCAGGATGAGGAAGGGGCAGTTTCCGATCAGGATCGGGATGAGGACTGGGCAGTTTCCAATCTGGATGAGGATGAGAAGCGGGCAGTTTGGGATCAGGATGTGGAGCGGGCAGTTTGGGATCAGGATGTGGAGCGGGCAGTTCCAGTTCAAGATGCGGACTGGGCAGTTTCAAATCAGGATCAGGAGCGGACAGTTTCCAGTCGGGATCGAGATGAGGAGTGGGCAGTTTCAGATCGGGATCAGGAGCGGGTAATTTCCAATCAGGATCAGGATGAGCGGTGGGCAGTTTGGGATCGGAATTTGGGTGAGGAGTGGCAGTTTTGGATCAGGATGATGATTGTGCATTTCCAGTCCAGGATGAGGAGTGGTGAGATCCGGATCAGGATGAGCAGTGGGCAGTTTCCGATCAGGATCAGGATGAGGAGTGGGCAGTTTCTGATCAGGATCAGGATGAGGAGTGGGCAGTTTCTGATCAGGATCAGGATGAGGAACAGGCTGTTTCCGATCAGGATGAGTTGTGGGCAGTTTCTGATCAGGATCAGGATGAGGAACAGGCTGTTTCCGATCAGGATGAGGAGGGGGCAGTTTCTGATCAGGATCAGGATGAGGAGTGGGAAGTTTCTAATCAGGAAGAGGTGTGGGCAGTTTCTGATCAAAATGAGGAGGGGGCAGTTTCAGATCAGGATCGGGAGCTGGTAGTTTCCAATCGGGATCAGGATGAGCGGTGGGCAGTTTCCGATCAGAATTGGGGTGAGGTGTGGGCAGTTTTGGATCAGGATGAGGATTGTGCATTTCCAGTCCAGGATGAGGAGTGGTGAGATCCGGATCAGGATGAGCAGTGGGCTGTTTCTGATAGGGATCAGGATGAGGAGTGGGCAGTTTCTGATCAGGATAAGGATGAGGAGTGGGCAGTTTCCGATCAGGATCGGGATGACGAGTGGTAGTTTCCGATCAGGATGAGGAGCGGGCAGTTTCCGATCAGGATCGGGATGAGGAGTGGGCAGTTTCCAATCTGGATGAGGATGAGGAGCGGGCAGTTTGGGATCAGGATGTGGAGCGGGCAGTTTGGGATCAGGATGTGGAGCGGGCAGTTCCAGTTCAGGATGCGGACTGGGCAGTTTCAAATCAGGATCAGGAGCGGACAGTTTCCAGTTGGGATCGAGATGAGGAGTGGGCAGTTTCAGATCGGGATCAGGAGCGGGTAATTTCCAATCAGGATCAGGATGAGCAGTGGGCAGTTTGGGATCGGAATTGGGGTGAGGAGTGGGCAGTTTTGGATCAGGATGTGGAGTGGGCATTTTGGGATCAGAATGAGGAGAGGGCAGTTTTGGATCAGGATGAGGAGGGGGCAGTTTGGGATCGGAATTGGGATGAAGGGCGGACAGTTTCCGATCAGGATCAGGTTGAGGAGGGGGCAGTTTCCGATCAGGGTGAGGAGGGGGCAATTTCCGATCAGGATGAGGAGGGAGCAGTTTTGGATCAGGATGAGGAGGGGGCAGTTTCCGATCAGAATGAGGAGGGGGCAGTATTGAATCAGGATGAGGATGGGGCAGTTTTGGATCAGGATGAGGATGGGGCAGTTTGGGATCAGGATGTGGAGCGGACAGTTTGTGATCAGGATCAGGAGCGGGTAGTTTCCAATCGGGATCAGGATGAGCAGTGGGCAGTTTGGGATCGGAATTGGGATGAAGGGTGGACAGTTTCCGATCAGGATCAGGTTGAGGAGTGGGCAGTTTCCGATCAAGATGAGGAGTGGGCTGTTTCCGATCAGGATGAGGAGCGGGCAGTTTCCGATCAGGATGAGGAGGGGGCTGTTTCTGATCAGAATGAGGAGCGGGCATTTTCCAATCAGGATGAAGATGAGGACTGGGCAGTTTCCGATCAGAATGAGGAGCGGGCAGTTTCCGATCAGGATCGGGATGAGGACTGGGCAGTTTCCGATCAGGATGAGGAGCGGGCAGTTTCCGATCAGGATCGGGATGAGGAGTGGGCAGTTTCCAATCTGGATGAGGATGAGAAGCGGGCAGTTTGGGATCAGGATGTGGAGCGGCCAGTTTGGGATCAGGATGTGGAGCGGACAGTTTGGGATCAGGATCAGGAGCGGGTAGTTTCCAATCGGGATCAGGATGAGCAGTGGGCAGTTTGGGATCGGAATTGGGATGAAGGGCGGACAGTTTCCGATCAGGATCAGGTTGAGGAGTGGGCAGTTTCTGATCAGGATGAGGAGGGGGCTGTTTTGGATCAGGATGAGGATGGGGCAGTTTTGAATCAGGATGAGGATGGGGCAGTTTGGGATCAGGATGTGGAGCGGACAGTTTGGGATCAGGATCAGGAGCGGGTAGTTTCCAATCGGGATCAGGATGAGCAGTGGGCAGTTTGGGATCGGAATTGGGATGAAGGGCGGACAGTTTCCGATCAGGATCAGGTTGAGGAGTGGGCAGTTTCTGATCAGGATGAGGAGGGGGCAGTTTCCGATCAGGATGAGGAGGGGGTAGTTCCCGATCAGAATGAGGAGTGGGCTGTTTCCGATCAGGATGAGGAGGGGGCAGTTTCCGATCAGGATGAGGAGGGGGCAGTTTTGGATCAGGATGAGGATGGGGCAGTTTTGAATCAGGATGAGGATGGGGCAGTTTGCGATCAGGATGTGGAGCGGACAGTTTGGGATCAGGATCAGGAGCGGGTAGTTTCCAATCGGGATCAGGATGAGCAGTGGGCAGTTTGGGATCGGAATTGGGATGAAGGGCGGACAGTTTCCGATCAGGATCAGGTTGAGGAGTGGGCAGTTTCTGATCAGGATGAGGAGGGGGCAGTTTCCGATCAGGATGAGGAGGGGGTAGTTCCCGATCAGAATGAGGAGTGGGCAGTTTCCGATCAGGATGAGGAGGGGGCAGTTTCCGATCAGGATGAGAAGTGGGCAGTTTGGGATCAGGATGAGGAGTGGGCAGTTTGGGATCAGGATGAGGAGTGGGAAGTTTCTAATCAGGATGAGGAGTGGGCATTTTCACATCAGGATCAGGATGAGGAGTGGGCAGTTTCCGATCAGGATGAGGAGTGGGCAGTTTCCGATCAGGATGAGGAGGGGGCAGTTTCCGATCAGGATGAGGAGGGGGCAGTTTCCGATCAGGATGAGGAGGGGGCAGTTTTGGATCAGGATGAGGACTGGGCAGTTTCCGATCAGAATGAGGAGGGGGCAGTTTTGGATCAGGATGAGGATGGGGCAGTTTTGAATCAGGATGAGGATGGGGCAGTTTGGGATCAGGATGTGGAGCGGACAGTTTGGGATCAGGATCAGGAGCGGGTAGTTTCCAATCGGGATCAGGATGAGCAGTGGGCAGTTTCGGATCGGAATTGGGATGAAGGGCGGACAGTTTCCGATCAGGATCAGGTTGAGGAGTGGGCAGTTTCTGATCAGGATGAGGAGGGGGCTGTTTCCGATCAGGATGAGGAGGGGGCAGTTTCCGATCAGGATGAGGAGGGGGTAGTTCCCGATCAGAATGAGGAGTGGGCTGTTTCCGATCAGGATGAGGAGGGGGCAGTTTCCGATCAGGATGAGGAGTGGGCAGTTTGGGATCAGGATGAGGAGTGGGAAGTTTCTAATCAGGATGAGGAGTGGGCATTTTCACATCAGGATCATGATGAGGAGTGGGCAGTTTCCGATCGGGATGAGGACTGGGCAGTTTCCGATCAGGATGAGGAAGGGGCAGTTTCCGATCAGGATCGGGATGAGGACTGGGCAGTTTCCAATCTGGATGAGGATGAGAAGCGGGCAGTTTGGGATCAGGATGTGGAGCGGGCAGTTTGGGATCAGGATGTGGAGCGGGCAGTTCCAGTTCAAGATGCGGACTGGGCAGTTTCAAATCAGGATCAGGAGCGGACAGTTTCCAGTCGGGATCGAGATGAGGAGTGGGCAGTTTCAGATCGGGATCAGGAGCGGGTAATTTCCAATCAGGATCAGGATGAGCGGTGGGCAGTTTGGGATCGGAATTGGGGTGAGGAGTGGGCAGTTTTGGATCAGGATGATGATTGTGCATTTCCAGTCCAGGATGAGGAGTGGTGAGATCCGGATCAGGATGAGCAGTGGGCAGTTTCCGATCAGGATCAGGATGAGGAGTGGGCAGTTTCTGATCAGGATCAGGATGAGGAGTGGGCAGTTTCTGATCAGGATCAGGATGAGGAACAGGCTGTTTCCGATCAGGATGAGTTGTGGGCAGTTTCTGATCAGGATCAGGATGAGGAACAGGCTGTTTCCGATCAGGATGAGGAGGGGGCAGTTTCTGATCAGGATCAGGATGAGGAGTGGGAAGTTTCTAATCAGGAAGAGGTGTGGGCAGTTTCTGATCAAAATGAGGAGGGGGCAGTTTCAGATCAGGATCGGGAGCTGGTAGTTTCCAATCGGGATCAGGATGAGCGGTGGGCAGTTTCCGATCAGAATTGGGGTGAGGTGTGGGCAGTTTTGGATCAGGATGAGGATTGTGCATTTCCAGTCCAGGATGAGGAGTGGTGAGATCCGGATCAGGATGAGCAGTGGGCTGTTTCTGATAGGGATCAGGATGAGGAGTGGGCAGTTTTGGATCAGGATGTGGAGTGGGCATTTTGGGATCAGAATGAGGAGAGGGCAGTTTTGGATCAGGATGAGGAGGGGGCAGTTTGGGATCGGAATTGGGATGAAGGGCGGACAGTTTCCGATCAGGATCAGGTTGAGGAGGGGGCAGTTTCCGATCAGGGTGAGGAGGGGGCAATTTCCGATCAGGATGAGGAGGGAGCAGTTTTGGATCAGGATGAGGAGGGGGCAGTTTCCGATCAGAATGAGGAGGGGGCAGTATTGAATCAGGATGAGGATGGGGCAGTTTTGGATCAGGATGAGGATGGGGCAGTTTGGGATCAGGATGTGGAGCGGACAGTTTGTGATCAGGATCAGGAGCGGGTAGTTTCCAATCGGGATCAGGATGAGCAGTGGGCAGTTTGGGATCGGAATTGGGATGAAGGGTGGACAGTTTCCGATCAGGATCAGGTTGAGGAGTGGGCAGTTTCCGATCAAGATGAGGAGTGGGCTGTTTCCGATCAGGATGAGGAGCGGGCAGTTTCCGATCAGGATGAGGAGGGGGCTGTTTCTGATCAGAATGAGGAGCGGGCATTTTCCAATCAGGATGAAGATGAGGACTGGGCAGTTTCCGATCAGAATGAGGAGCGGGCAGTTTCCGATCAGGATCGGGATGAGGACTGGGCAGTTTCCGATCAGGATGAGGAGCGGGCAGTTTCCGATCAGGATCGGGATGAGGAGTGGGCAGTTTCCAATCTGGATGAGGATGAGAAGCGGGCAGTTTGGGATCAGGATGTGGAGCGGACAGTTTGGGATCAGGATGTGGAGCGGACAGTTTGGGATCAGGATCAGGAGCGGGTAGTTTCCAATCGGGATCAGGATGAGCAGTGGGCAGTTTGGGATCGGAATTGGGATGAAGGGCGGACAGTTTCCGATCAGGATCAGGTTGAGGAGTGGGCAGTTTCTGATCAGGATGAGGAGGGGGCTGTTTTGGATCAGGATGAGGATGGGGCAGTTTTGAATCAGGATGAGGATGGGGCAGTTTGGGATCAGGATGTGGAGCGGACAGTTTGGGATCAGGATCAGGAGCGGGTAGTTTCCAATCGGGATCAGGATGAGCAGTGGGCAGTTTGGGATCGGAATTGGGATGAAGGGCGGACAGTTTCCGATCAGGATCAGGTTGAGGAGTGGGCAGTTTCTGATCAGGATGAGGAGTGGGCTGTTTCCGATCAGGATGAGGAGGGGGCAGTTTCCGATCAGGATGAGGAGGGGGTAGTTCCCGATCAGAATGAGGAGTGGGCTGTTTCCGATCAGGATGAGGAGGGGGCAGTTTCCGATCAGGATGAGGAGTGGGCAGTTTGGGATCAGGATGAGGAGTGGGAAGTTTCTAATCAGGATGAGGAGTGGGCATTTTCACATCAGGATCAGGATGAGGAGTGGGCAGTTTCCGATCGGGATGAGGACTGGGCAGTTTCCGATCAGGATGAGGAAGGGGCAGTTTCCGATCAGGATCGGGATGAGGACTGGGCAGTTTCCAATCTGGATGAGGATGAGAAGCGGGCAGTTTGGGATCAGGATGTGGAGCGGGCAGTTTGGGATCAGGATGTGGAGCGGGCAGTTCCAGTTCAAGATGCGGACTGGGCAGTTTCAAATCAGGATCAGGAGCGGACAGTTTCCAGTCGGGATCGAGATGAGGAGTGGGCAGTTTCAGATCGGGATCAGGAGCGGGTAATTTCCAATCAGGATCAGGATGAGCGGTGGGCAGTTTGGGATCGGAATTTGGGTGAGGAGTGGCAGTTTTGGATCAGGATGATGATTGTGCATTTCCAGTCCAGGATGAGGAGTGGTGAGATCCGGATCAGGATGAGCAGTGGGCAGTTTCCGATCAGGATCAGGATGAGGAGTGGGCAGTTTCTGATCAGGATCAGGATGAGGAGTGGGCAGTTTCTGATCAGGATCAGGATGAGGAACAGGCTGTTTCCGATCAGGATGAGTTGTGGGCAGTTTCTGATCAGGATCAGGATGAGGAACAGGCTGTTTCCGATCAGGATGAGGAGGGGGCAGTTTCTGATCAGGATCAGGATGAGGAGTGGGAAGTTTCTAATCAGGAAGAGGTGTGGGCAGTTTCTGATCAAAATGAGGAGGGGGCAGTTTCAGATCAGGATCGGGAGCTGGTAGTTTCCAATCGGGATCAGGATGAGCGGTGGGCAGTTTCCGATCAGAATTGGGGTGAGGTGTGGGCAGTTTTGGATCAGGATGAGGATTGTGCATTTCCAGTCCAGGATGAGGAGTGGTGAGATCCGGATCAGGATGAGCAGTGGGCTGTTTCTGATAGGGATCAGGATGAGGAGTGGGCAGTTTCTGATCAGGATAAGGATGAGGAGTGGGCAGTTTCCGATCAGGATCGGGATGACGAGTGGTAGTTTCCGATCAGGATGAGGAGCGGGCAGTTTCCGATCAGGATCGGGATGAGGAGTGGGCAGTTTCCAATCTGGATGAGGATGAGGAGCGGGCAGTTTGGGATCAGGATGTGGAGCGGGCAGTTTGGGATCAGGATGTGGAGCGGGCAGTTCCAGTTCAGGATGCGGACTGGGCAGTTTCAAATCAGGATCAGGAGCGGACAGTTTCCAGTTGGGATCGAGATGAGGAGTGGGCAGTTTCAGATCGGGATCAGGAGCGGGTAATTTCCAATCAGGATCAGGATGAGCAGTGGGCAGTTTGGGATCGGAATTGGGGTGAGGAGTGGGCAGTTTTGGATCAGGATGTGGAGTGGGCATTTTGGGATCAGAATGAGGAGAGGGCAGTTTTGGATCAGGATGAGGAGGGGGCAGTTTGGGATCGGAATTGGGATGAAGGGCGGACAGTTTCCGATCAGGATCAGGTTGAGGAGGGGGCAGTTTCCGATCAGGGTGAGGAGGGGGCAATTTCCGATCAGGATGAGGAGGGAGCAGTTTTGGATCAGGATGAGGAGGGGGCAGTTTCCGATCAGAATGAGGAGGGGGCAGTATTGAATCAGGATGAGGATGGGGCAGTTTTGGATCAGGATGAGGATGGGGCAGTTTGGGATCAGGATGTGGAGCGGACAGTTTGTGATCAGGATCAGGAGCGGGTAGTTTCCAATCGGGATCAGGATGAGCAGTGGGCAGTTTGGGATCGGAATTGGGATGAAGGGTGGACAGTTTCCGATCAGGATCAGGTTGAGGAGTGGGCAGTTTCCGATCAAGATGAGGAGTGGGCTGTTTCCGATCAGGATGAGGAGCGGGCAGTTTCCGATCAGGATGAGGAGGGGGCTGTTTCTGATCAGAATGAGGAGCGGGCATTTTCCAATCAGGATGAAGATGAGGACTGGGCAGTTTCCGATCAGAATGAGGAGCGGGCAGTTTCCGATCAGGATCGGGATGAGGACTGGGCAGTTTCCGATCAGGATGAGGAGCGGGCAGTTTCCGATCAGGATCGGGATGAGGAGTGGGCAGTTTCCAATCTGGATGAGGATGAGAAGCGGGCAGTTTGGGATCAGGATGTGGAGCGGACAGTTTGGGATCAGGATGTGGAGCGGACAGTTTGGGATCAGGATCAGGAGCGGGTAGTTTCCAATCGGGATCAGGATGAGCAGTGGGCAGTTTGGGATCGGAATTGGGATGAAGGGCGGACAGTTTCCGATCAGGATCAGGTTGAGGAGTGGGCAGTTTCTGATCAGGATGAGGAGGGGGCTGTTTTGGATCAGGATGAGGATGGGGCAGTTTTGAATCAGGATGAGGATGGGGCAGTTTGGGATCAGGATGTGGAGCGGACAGTTTGGGATCAGGATCAGGAGCGGGTAGTTTCCAATCGGGATCAGGATGAGCAGTGGGCAGTTTGGGATCGGAATTGGGATGAAGGGCGGACAGTTTCCGATCAGGATCAGGTTGAGGAGTGGGCAGTTTCTGATCAGGATGAGGAGGGGGCAGTTTCCGATCAGGATGAGGAGGGGGTAGTTCCCGATCAGAATGAGGAGTGGGCTGTTTCCGATCAGGATGAGGAGGGGGCAGTTTCCGATCAGGATGAGGAGGGGGCAGTTTTGGATCAGGATGAGGATGGGGCAGTTTTGAATCAGGATGAGGATGGGGCAGTTTGGGATCAGGATGTGGAGCGGACAGTTTGGGATCAGGATCAGGAGCGGGTAGTTTCCAATCGGGATCAGGATGAGCAGTGGGCAGTTTGGGATCGGAATTGGGATGAAGGGCGGACAGTTTCCGATCAGGATCAGGTTGAGGAGTGGGCAGTTTCTGATCAGGATGAGGAGGGGGCAGTTTCCGATCAGGATGAGGAGGGGGTAGTTCCCGATCAGAATGAGGAGTGGGCTGTTTCCGATCAGGATGAGGAGGGGGCAGTTTCCGATCAGGATGAGGAGTGGGCAGTTTGGGATCAGGATGAGGAGTGGGAAGTTTCTAATCAGGATGAGGAGTGGGCATTTTCACATCAGGATCAGGATGAGGAGTGGGCAGTTTCCGATCGGGATGAGGACTGGGCAGTTTCCGATCAGGATGAGGAAGGGGCAGTTTCCGATCAGGATCGGTATGAGGACTGGGCAGTTTCCAATCTGGATGAGGATGAGAAGCGGGCAGTTTGGGATCAGGATGTGGAGCGGGCAGTTTGGGATCAGGATGTGGAGCGGACAGTTTGGGATCAGGATGTGGAGCGGACAGTTTGGGATCAGGATCAGGAGCGGGTAGTTTCCAATCGGGATCAGGATGAGCAGTGGGCAGTTTGGGATCGGAATTGGGATGAAGGGCGGACAGTTTCCGATCAGGATCAGGTTGAGGAGTGGGCAGTTTCTGATCAGGATGAGGAGGGGGCTGTTTTGGATCAGGATGAGGATGGGGCAGTTTTGAATCAGGATGAGGATGGGGCAGTTTGGGATCAGGATGTGGAGCGGACAGTTTGGGATCAGGATCAGGAGCGGGTAGTTTCCAATCGGGATCAGGATGAGCAGTGGGCAGTTTGGGATCGGAATTGGGATGAAGGGCGGACAGTTTCCGATCAGGATCAGGTTGAGGAGTGGGCAGTTTCTGATCAGGATGAGGAGGGGGCAGTTTCCGATCAGGATGAGGAGGGGGTAGTTCCCGATCAGAATGAGGAGTGGGCTGTTTCCGATCAGGATGAGGAGGGGGCAGTTTCCGATCAGGATGAGGAGGGGGCAGTTTTGGATCAGGATGAGGATGGGGCAGTTTTGAATCAGGATGAGGATGGGGCAGTTTGGGATCAGGATGTGGAGCGGACAGTTTGGGATCAGGATCAGGAGCGGGTAGTTTCCAATCGGGATCAGGATGAGCAGTGGGCAGTTTGGGATCGGAATTGGGATGAAGGGCGGACAGTTTCCGATCAGGATCAGGTTGAGGAGTGGGCAGTTTCTGATCAGGATGAGGAGGGGGCAGTTTCCGATCAGGATGAGGAGGGGGTAGTTCCCGATCAGAATGAGGAGTGGGCTGTTTCCGATCAGGATGAGGAGGGGGCAGTTTCCGATCAGGATGAGGAGTGGGCGGTTTGGGATCAGGATGAGGAGTGGGAAGTTTCTAATCAGGATGAGGAGTGGGCATTTTCACATCAGGATCAGGATGAGGAGTGGGCAGTTTCCGATCGGGATGAGGACTGGGCAGTTTCCGATCAGGATGAGGAAGGGGCAGTTTCCGATCAGGATCGGTATGAGGACTGGGCAGTTTCCAATCTGGATGAGGATGAGAAGCGGGCAGTTTGGGATCAGGATGTGGAGCGGGCAGTTTGGGATCAGGATGTGGAGCGGGCAGTTCCAGTTCAAGATGCGGACTGGGCAGTTTCAAATCAGGATCAGGAGCGGACAGTTTCCAGTCGGGATCGAGATGAGGAGTGGGCAGTTTCAGATCGGGATCAGGAGCGGGTAATTTCCAATCAGGATCAGGATGAGCGGTGGGCAGTTTGGGATTGGAATTGGGGTGAGGAGTGGCCGTTTTGGATCAGGATGATGATTGTGCATTTCCAGTCCAGGATGAGGAGTGGTGAGATCCGGATCAGGATGAGCAGTGGGCAGTTTCCGATCAGGATCAGGATGAGGAGTGGGCAGTTTCTGATCAGGATCAGGATGAGGAGTGGGCAGTTTCTGATCAGGATCAGGATGAGGAACAGGCTGTTTCCGATCAGGATGAGGAGTGGGCAGTTTCTGATCAGGATCAGGATGAGAAACAGGCTGTTTCTGATCAGGATGAGGAGGGGGAAGTTTCTGATCAGGATCAGGATGAGGAGTGGGAAGTTTCTAATCAGGAAGAGGTGTGGGCAGTTTCTGATCAAAATGAGGAGGGGGCAGTTTCAGATCCGGATCGGGAGCTGGTAGTTTCCAATCGGGATCAGGATGAGCGGTGGGCAGTTTCCGATCAGAATTGGGGTGAGGTGTGGGCAGTTTTGGATCAGGATGAGGATTGTGCATTTCCAGTCCAGGATGAGGAGTGGTGAGATCCGGATCAGGATGAGCAGTGGGCTGTTTCTGATAGGGATCAGGATGAGGTGTGGGCAGTTTCTGATCAGGATAAGGATGAGGAGTGGGCAGTTTCCGATCAGGATCGGGATGACGAGTGGTAGTTTCCGATCAGGATGAGGAGCGGGCAGTTTCCGATCAGGATCGGGATGAGGAGTGGGCAGTTTCCAATCTGGATGAGGATGAGGAGCGGGCAGTTTGGGATCAGGATGTGGAGCGGGCAGTTTGGGATCAGGATGTGGAGCGGGCAGTTCCAGTTCAGGATGCGGACTGGGCAGTTTCAAATCAGGATCAGGAGCGGACAGTTTCCAGTTGGGATCGAGATGAGGAGTGGGCAGTTTCAGATCGGGATCAGGAGCGGGTAATTTCCAATCAGGATCAGGATGAGCGGTGGGCAGTTTGGGATCGGAATTGGGGTGAGGAGTGGGCAGTTTTGGATCAGGATGTGGAGTGGGCATTTTGGGATCAGAATGAGGAGAGGGCAGTTTTGGATCAGGATGAGGAGGGGGCAGTTTGGGATCGGAATTGGGATGAAGGGCGGACAGTTTCCGATCAGGATCAGGTTGAGGAGGGGGCAGTTTCCGATCAGGATGAGGAGGGGGCAATTTCCGATCAGGATGAGGAGGGAGCAGTTTTGGATCAGGATGAGGAGGGGGCAGTTTCGATCAGAATGAGGAGGGGGCAGTATTGAATCAGGATGAGGATGGGGCAGTTTTGGATCAGGATGAGGATGGGGCAGTTTGGGATCAGGATGTGGAGCGGACAGTTTGTGATCAGGATCAGGAGCGGGTAGTTTCCAATCGGGATCAGGATGAGCAGTGGGCAGTTTGGGATCGGAATTGGGATGAAGGGTGGACAGTTTCCGATCAGGATCAGGTTGAGGAGTGGGCAGTTTCCGATCAAGATGAGGAGTGGGCTGTTTCCGATCAGGATGAGGAGCGGGCAGTTTCCGATCAGGATGAGGAGGGGGCTGTTTCTGATCAGAATGAGGAGCGGGCATTTTCCAATCAGGATGAAGATGAGGACTGGGCAGTTTCCGATCAGAATGAGGAGCGGGCAGTTTCCGATCAGGATCGGGATGAGGACTGGGCAGTTTCCGATCAGGATGAGGAGCGGGCAGTTTCCGATCAGGATCGGGATGAGGAGTGGGCAGTTTCCAATCTGGATGAGGATGAGAAGCGGGCAGTTTGGGATCAGGATGTGGAGCGGCCAGTTTGGGATCAGGATGTGGAGCGGGCAGTTCCAGTTCAAGATGCGGACTGGGCAGTTTCAAATCAGGATCAGGAGCGCACAGTTTCCAGTCGGGATCGAGATGAGGAGTGGGCAGTTTCAGATCGGGATCAGGAGCGGGTAATTTCCAATCAGGATCAGGATGAGCGGTGGGCAGTTTGGGATCGGAATTGGGGTGAGGAGTGGGCAGTTTTGGATCAGGATGATGATTGTGCATTTCCAGTCCAGGATGAGGAGTGGTGAGATCCGGATCAGGATGAGCAGTGGGCAGTTTCCGATCAGGATCAGGATGAGGAGTGGGCAGTTTCTGATCAGGATCAGGATGAGGAGTGGGCAGTTTCTGATCAGGATCAGGATGAGGAACAGGCTGTTTCCGATCAGGATGAGGAGTGGGCAGTTTCTGATCAGGATCAGGATGAGGAACAGGCTGTTTCCGATCAGGATGAGGAGTGGGCAGTTTCTGATCAGGATCAGGATGAGGAACAGGCTGTTTCCGATCAGGATGAGTTGTGGGCAGTTTCTGATCAGGATCAGGATGAGGAACAGGCTGTTTCCGATCAGGATGAGGAGGGGGCAGTTTCTGATCAGGATCAGGATGAGGAGTGGGAAGTTTCTAATCAGGAAGAGGTGTGGGCAGTTTCTGATCAAAATGAGGAGGCGGCAGTTTCAGATCAGGATCGGGAGCTGGTAGTTTCCAATCGGGATCAGGATGAGCGGTGGGCAGTTTCCGATCAGAATTGGGGTGAGGTGTGGGCAGTTTTGGATCAGGATGAGGATTGTGCATTTCCAGTCCAGGATGAGGAGTGGTGAGATCCGGATCAGGATGAGCAGTGGGCTGTTTCTGATAGGGATCAGGATGAGGAGTGGGCAGTTTCTGATCAGGATAAGGATGAGGAGTGGGCAGTTTCCGATCAGGATCGGGATGACGAGTGGGTAGTTTCCGATCAGGATGAGGAGCGGGCAGTTTCCGATCAGGATCGGGATGAGGAGTGGGCAGTTTCCAATCTGGATGAGGATGAGGAGCGGGCAGTTTGGGATCAGGATGTGGAGCGGGCAGTTTGGGATCAGGATGTGGAGCGGGCAGTTCCAGTTCAGGATGCGGACTGGGCAGTTTCAAATCAGGTTCAGGAGCGGACAGTTTCCAGTCGGGATCGAGATGAGGAGTGGGCAGTTTCAGATCGGGATCAGGAGCGGGTAATTTCCAATCAGGATCAGGATGAGCGGTGGGCAGTTTGGGATCGGAATTGGGGTGAGGAGTGGGCAGTTTTGGATCAGGATGATGATTGTGCATTTCCAGTCCAGGATGAGGAGTGGTGAGATCCGGATCAGGATGAGCAGTGGGCAGTTTCCGATCAGGATCAGGATGAGGAGTGAGCAGTTTCTGATCAGGATCAGGATGAGGAACAGGCTGTTTCCGATCAGGATGAGGAGTGGGCAGTTTCTGATCAGGATCAGGATGAGGAGTGGGAAGTTTCTAATCAGGATGAGGAGTGGGCTGTTTCCGATCAGGATGAGGAGGGGGTAGTTTCCGATCAGAATGAGGAGGGGGCATTTTGGGATCAGGATAAGGAGGGGGCAGTTTTGGATCAGGATGATGAGGGGCCAGTTTTGGATCAGGATGAGGATGGGGCAGTTTTGGATCAGGATGAGGAGGGGGCAGTTTGGGATCATGATGAGGATGAGGCAGTTTTGGATCAGGATCAGGAGCGGGTAGTTTCCAATCGGGATCAGGATGAGGAGTGGGCAGTTTTGGATCAGGATCAGGATTAGGCTGAGGAGCGGACAGTTTGGGATTGGAATTGGATTGAAGGGCGGGCAGTTTCACATCAGGATGAGGAGCGGACAGATTCCGATCAGGATCAGGTTGAGGAGTGGGAAGTTTCTAATCAGGATGAGGAGTGGGCATTTTCACATCAGGAACAGGATGAGGAGTGGGCAGTTTCCGATCAGGATGAGGAGGGGGCAGTTTCCGATCAGGATGAGGAGGGGGTAGTTCCCGATCAGAATGAGGAGTGGGCAGTTTCCGATCAGGATGAGGAGGGGGCAGTTTCCGATCAGGATGAGAAGTGGGCAGTTTGGGATCAGGATGAGGAGTGGGCAGTTTGGGATCAGGATGAGGAGTGGGAAGTTTCTAACCAGGATGAGGAGTGGGCATTTTCACATCAGGATCAGGATGAGGAGTGGGCAGTTTCTGATCAGGATGAGGAGTGGGCAGTTTCCGATCAGGATGAGGAGGGGGCAGTTTCCGATCAGGATGAGGAGGGGGCAGTTTTGGATCAGGATGAGGACTGGGCAGTTTCCGATCAGAATGAGGAGGGGGCAGTTTTGGATCAGGATGAGGATGGGGCAGTTTTGAATCAGGATGAGGATGGGGCAGTTTGGGATCAGGATGTGGAGCGGACAGTTTGGGATCAGGATCAGGAGCAGGTAGTTTCCAATCGGGATCAGGATGAGCAGTGGGCAGTTTGGGATCGAAATTGGGATGAAGGGCGGACAGTTTCCGATCAGGATCAGGTTGAGGAGTGGACAGTTTCTGATCAGGATGAGGAATGGGCTGTTTCCGATCAGGATGAGGAGGGGGCAGTTTCCGATCAGGATGAGGAGGGGGTAGTTCCCGATCAGAATGAGGAGTGGGCTGTTTCCGTTCAGGATGAGGAGGGGGCAGTTTCCGATCAGGATGAGGAGTGGTGAGATCCGGATCAGGATGAGGAGTGGGAAGTTTCTAATCAGGATGAGGAGTGGGCATTTTCACATCAGGATCAGGATGAGGAGTGGGCAGTTTCCGATCGGGATGAGGACTGGGCAGTTTCCGATCAGGATGAGGAGGGGGCAGTTTCCGATCAGGATCGGGATGAGGACTGGGCAGTTTCCAATCTGGATGAGGATGAGAAGCGGGCAGTTTGGGATCAGGATGTGGAGCGGGCAGTTTGGGATCAGGATGTGGAGCGGGCAGTTCCAGTTCAAGATGCGGACTGGGCAGTTTCAAATCAGGATCAGGAGCGGACAGTTTCCAGTCGGGATCGAGATGAGGAGTGGGCAGTTTCAGATCGGGATCAGGAGCGGGTAATTTCCAATCAGGATCAGGATGAGCGGTGGGCAGTTTGGGATCGGAATTGGGGTGAGGAGTGGGCAGTTTTGGGTCAGGATGATGATTGTGCATTTCCAGTCCAGGATGAGGAGTGGTGAGATCCGGATCAGGATGAGCACTGGGCAGTTTCCGATCAGCATCAGGATGAGGAGTGGGCAGTTTCTGATCAGGATCAGGATGAGGAGTGGGCAGTTTCTGATCAGGATCAGGATGAGGAACAGGCTGTTTCCAATCAGGATGAGGAGTGGGCAGTTTCTGATCAGGATCAGGATGAGGAACAGGCTGTTTCTGATCAGGATGAGGAGGGGGCAGTTTCTGATCAGGATCAGGATGAGGAGTGGGAAGTTTCTAATCAGGAAGAGGTGTGGGCAGTTTCTGATCAAAATGAGGAGGGGCAGTTTCAGATCAGGATCGGGAGCTGGTAGTTTCCAATCGGGATCAGGATGAGCGGTGGGCAGTTTCCGATCAGAATTGGGGTGAGGTGTGGGCAGTTTTGGATCAGGATGAGGATTGTGCATTTCCAGTCCAGGATGAGGAGTGGTGAGATCCGGATCAGGATGAGCAGTGGGCTGTTTCTGATAGGGATCAGGATGAGGAGTGGGCAGTTTCTGATCAGGATAAGGATGAGGAGTGGGCAGTTTCCGATCAGGATCGGGATGACGAGTGGGTAGTTTCCGATCAGGATGAGGAGCGGGCAGTTTCCGATCAGGATCGGGATGAGGAGTGGGCAGTTTCCAATCTGGATGAGGATGAGGAGCGGGCAGTTTGGGATCAGGATGTGGAGCGGGCAGTTTGGGATCAGGATGTGGAGCGGGCAGTTCCAGTTCAGGATGCGGACTGGGCAGTTTCAAATCAGGTTCAGGAGCGGACAGTTTCCAGTTGGGATCGAGATGAGGAGTGGGCAGTTTCAGATCGGGATCAGGAGCGGGTAATTTCCAATCAGGATCAGGATGAGCGGTGGGCAGTTTGGGATCGGAATTGGGGTGAGGAGTGGGCAGTTTTGGATCAGGATGATGATTGTGCATTTCCAGTCCAGGATGAGGAGTGGTGAGATCTGGATCAGGATGAGCACTGGGCAGTTTCCGATCAGCATCAGGATGAGGAGTGGGCAGTTTCTGATCAGGATCAGGATGAGGAGTGGGCAGTTTCTGATCAGGATCAGGATGAGGAACAGGCTGTTACCAATCAGGATGAGGAGTGGGCAGTTTCTGATCAGGATCAGGATGAGGAACAGGCTGTTTCTGATCAGGATGAGGAGGGGGCAGTTTCTGATCAGGATCAGGATGAGGAGTGGGAAGTTTCTAATCAGGAAGAGGTGTGGGCAGTTTCTGATCAAAATGAGGAGGGGCAGTTTCAGATCAGGATCGGGAGCTGGTAGTTTCCAATCGGGATCAGGATGAGCGGTGGACAGTTTCCGATCAGAATTGGGGTGAGGTGTGGGCAGTTTTGGATCAGGATGAGGATTGTGCATTTCCAGTCCAGGATGAGGAGTGGTGAGATCCGGATCAGGATGAGCAGTGGGCTGTTTCTGATAGGGATCAGGATGAGGAGTGGGCAGTTTCTGATCAGGATAAGGATGAGGAGTGGGCAGTTTCCGATCAGGATCGGGATGACGAGTGGGTAGTTTCCGATCAGGATGAGGAGCGGGCAGTTTCCGATCAGGATCGGGATGAGGAGTGGGCAGTTTCCAATCTGGATGAGGATGAGGAGCGGGCAGTTTGGGATCAGGATGTGGAGCGGGCAGTTTGGGATCAGAATGTGGAGCGGGCAGTTCCAGTTCAGGATGCGGACTGGGCAGTTTCAAATCAGGTTCAGGAGCGGACAGTTTCCAGTTGGGATCGAGATGAGGAGTGGACAGTTTCAGATCGGGATCAGGAGCGGGTAATTTCCAATCAGGATCAGGATGAGCGGTGGGCAGTTTGGGATCGGAATTGGGGTGAGGAGTGGGCAGTTTTGGATCAGGATGATGATTGTGCATTTCCAGTCCAGGATGAGGAGTGGAGAGATCCGGATCAGGATGAGCAGTGGGCAGTTTCCGATCAGGATCAGGATGAGGAGTGAGCAGTTTCGGATCAGGATAAGGATGAGGAACAGGCTGTTTCCGATCAGGATGAGGAGTGGGCAGTTTCTGATCAGGATCAGGATGAGGAGTGGGAAGTTTCTAATCAGGATGAGGAGTGGAGTGGGCTGTTTCCGATCAGGATGAGGAGGGGGTAGTTTCCGATCAGAATGAGGAGGGGGCATTTTGGGATCAGGATAAGGAGGGGGCAGTTTTGGATCAGGATGATGAGGGGGCAGTTTTGGATCAGGATGAGGATGGGGCAGTTTTGGATCAGGATGAGGAGGGGGCAGTTTGGGATCATGATGAGGATGGGGCAGTTTTGGATCAGGATGTAGAGCGGGTAGTTTCCAATCGGGATCAGGATGAGGAGTGGGCAGTTTTGGATCAGGATCAGGATTAGGCTGAGGAGCGGACAGTTTGGGATTAGAATTGGACTGAAGGGCGGGCAGTTTCACATCAGGATGAGGAGCGGACAGTTTCCGATCAGGATCAGGTTGAGGAGTGGGCAGTTTCTGATCAGGATGAGGAATGGGCTGTTTCCGATCAGGATGAGGAGGGGGCAGTTTCCGATCAGGATGAGGAGGGGGTAGTTCCCGATCAGAATGAGGAGTGGGCTGTTTCCGATCAGGATGAGGAGGGGGCAGTTTCCGATCAGAATGAGGAATGGGCAGTTTGGGATCAGGATGAGGAGTGGGAAGTTTCTAATCAGGATGAGGAGTGGGCATTTTCACATCAGGATCAGGATGAGGAGTGGGCAGTTTCCGATCGGGATGAGGACTGGGCAGTTTCCGATCAGGATGAGGAGGGGGCAGTTTCCGATCAGGATCGGGATGAGGACTGGGCAGTTTCCAATCTGGATGAGGATGAGAAGCGGGCAGTTTGGGATCAGGATGTGGAGCGGGCAGTTTGGGATCAGGATGTGGAGCGGGCAGTTCCAGTTCAAGATGCGGACTGGTCAGTTTCAAATCAGGATCAGGAGCGGACAGTTTCCAGTCGGGATCGAGATGAGGAGTGGGCAGTTTCAGATCGGGATCAGGAGCGGGTAATTTCCAATCAGGATCAGGATGAGCGGTGGGCAGTTTGGGATCGGAATTGGGGTGAGGAGTGGGCAGTTTTGGATCAGGATGATGATTGTGCATTTCCAGTCCAGGATGAGGAGTGGTGAGATCCGGATCAGGATGAGCAGTGGGCAGTTTCCGATCAGGATCAGGATGAGGAGTGAGCAGTTTCTGATCAGGATCAGGATGTGGAACAGGCTGTTTCCGATCAGGATGAGGAGTGGGCAGTTTCCGATCGGGATCGGGATGAGGACTGGGCAGTTTCCGATCAGGATGAGGAGGGGGCAGTTTCCGATCAGGATCGGGATGAGGAGTGGGCAGTTTGCAATCTGGATGAGGATGAGAAGCGGGCAGTTTGGGATCAGGATGTGGAGCGGGCAGTTTGGGATCAGGATGTGGAGCGGGCAGTTCCAGTTCAAGATGCGGACTGGGCAGTTTCAAATCAGGATCAGGAGCGGACAGTTTCCAGTCGGGATCGAGATGAGGAGTGGGCAGTTTCAGATCGGGATCAGGAGCGGGTAATTTCCAATCAGGATCAGGATGAGCGGTGGGCAGTTTGGGATCGGAATTGGGGTGAGGAGTGGCAGTTTTGGATCAGGATGATGATTGTGCATTTCCAGTCCAGGATGAGGAGTGGTGAGATCCGGATCAGGATGAGCAGTGGGCAGTTTCCGATCAGGATCAGGATGAGGAGTGGGCAGTTTCTGATCAGGATCAGGATGAGGAGTGGGCAGTTTCTGATCAGGATCAGGATGAGGAACAGGCTGTTTCCGATCAGGATGAGGAGTGGGCAGTTTCTGATCAGGATCAGGATGAGGAACAGGCTGTTTCTGATCAGGATGAGGAGGGGGCAGTTTCTGATCAGGATCAGGATGAGGAGTGGGAAGTTTCTAATCAGGAAGAGGTGTGGGCAGTTTCTGATCAAAATGAGGAGGGGGCAGTTTCAGATCAGGATCGGGAGCTGGTAGTTTCCAATCGGGATCAGGATGAGCGGTGGGCAGTTTCCGATCAGAATTGGGGTGAGGTGTGGGCAGTTTTGGATCAGGATGAGGATTGTGCATTTCCAGTCCAGGATGAGGAGTGGTGAGATCCGGATCAGGATGAGCAGTGGGCTGTTTCTGATAGGGATCAGGATGAGGAGTGGGCAGTTTCCGATCAGGATCGGGATGACGAGTGGGTAGTTTCCGATCAGGATGAGGAGCGGGCAGTTTCCGATCAGGATCGGGATGAGGAGTGGGCAGTTTCCAATCTGGATGAGGATGAGGAGCGGGCAGTTTGGGATCAGGATGTGGAGCGGGCAGTTTGGGATCAGGATGTGGAGCGGGCAGTTCCAGTTCAGGATGTGGACTGGGCAGTTTCAAATCAGGATCAGGAGCGGACAGTTTCCAGTTGGGATCGAGATGAGGAGTGGGCAGTTTCAGATCGGGATCAGGAGCGGGTAATTTCCAATCAGGATCAGGATGAGCGGTGGGCAGTTTGGGATCGGAATTGGGGTGAGGAGTGGGCAGTTTTGGATCAGGATGATGATTGTGCATTTCCAGTCCAGGATGAGGAGTGGTGAGATCCGGATCAGGATGAGCAGTGGGCAGTTTCCGATCAGGATCAGGATGAGGAGTGAGCAGTTTCGGATCAGGATCAGGATGAGGAACAGGCTGTTTCCGATCAGGATGAGGAGTGGGCAGTTCCTGATCAGGATCAGGATGAGGAGTGGGAAGTTTCTAATCAGGATGAGGAGTGGGCTGTTTCCGATCAGGATGAGGAGGGGGTAGTTTCCGATCAGAATGAGGAGGGGGCATTTTGGGATCAGGATAAGGAGGGGGCAGTTTTGGATCAGGATGATGAGGGGCCAGTTTTGGATCAGGATGAGGATGGGGCAGTTTTGGATCAGGATGAGGAGGGGGCAGTTTGGGATCATGATGAGGATGAGGCAGTTTTGGATCAGGATGTAGAGCGGGTAGTTTCCAATCGGGATCAGGATGAGGAGTGGGCAGTTTTGGATCAGGATCAGGATTAGGCTGAGGAGCGGACAGTTTGGGATTGGAATTGGATTGAAGGGCGGGCAGTTTCACATCAGGATGAGGAGCGGACAGATTCCGATCAGGATCAGGTTGAGGAGTGGGAAGTTTCTAATCAGGATGAGGAGTGGGCATTTTCACATCAGGATCAGGATGAGGAGTGGGCAGTTTCCGATCAGGATGAGGAGGGGGCAGTTTCCGATCAGGATGAGGAGGGGGTAGTTCCCGATCAGAATGAGGAGTGGGCAGTTTCCGATCAGGATGAGGAGGGGCCAGTTTCTGATCAGGATGAGGAGTGGGCAGTTTCCGATCAGGATGAGGAGGGGGCAGTTTCCGATCAGGATGAGGAGGGGGCAGTTTTGGATCAGGATGAGGACTGGGCAGTTTGGGATCAGGATGAGGAGTGGGAAGTTTCTAATCAGGATGAGGAGTGGGCATTTTCACATCAGGATCAGGATGAGGAGTGGGCAGTTTCTGATCAGGATGAGGAGTGGGCAGTTTCCGATCAGGATGAGGAGGGGGCAGTTTCCGATCAGGATGAGGAGGGGGCAGTTTTGGATCAGGATGAGGACTGGGCAGTTTCCGATCAGAATGAGGAGGGGGCAGTTTTGGATCAGGATGAGGATGGGGCAGTTTTGAATCAGGATGAGGATGGGGCAGTTTGGGATCAGGATGTGGAGCGGACAGTTTGGGATCAGGATCAGGAGCAGGTAGTTTCCAATCGGGATCAGGATGAGCAGTGGGCAGTTTGGGATCGGAATTGGGATGAAGGGCGGACAGTTTCAGATCAGGATCAGGTTGAGGAGTGGGCAGTTTCTGATCAGGATGAGGAATGGGCTGTTTCCGATCAGGATGAGGAGGGGGCAGTTTCCGATCAGGATGAGGAGGGGGTAGTTCCTCATCAGAATGAGGAGTGGGCTGTTTCCGATCAGGATGAGGAGGGGGCAGTTTCCGATCAGGATGAGGAGTGGGCAGTTTGGGATCAGGATGAGGAGTGGGAAGTTTCTAATCAGGATGAGGAGTGGGCATTTTCACATCAGGATCAGGATGAGGAGTGGGCAGTTTCCGATCGGGATGAGGAGTGCGCAGTTTCCGATCAGGATGAGGAGTGGGCAGTTTCCGATCAGGATGAGGAGGGGGCAGTTTCCGCTCAGGATGAGGAGGGTGCAGTTTCCGATCAGAATGAGGAGGGGGCAGTTTTGGATCAGGATGAGGAGGTGGCAGTTTCCGATCAGAATGAGGAGGGGGCAGTTTTGAATCAGGATGAGGATGGGGCAGTTTTGGATCAGGATGAGGATGGGGCAGTTTGGGATCAGGATGTGGAGTGGACAGTTTGAGATCAGGATCAGGAGCGGGTAGTTTCCAATCGGGATCAGGATGAGCAGTGGGCAGTTTGGGATCGGAATTGAGATGAAGGGCGGACAGTTTCCGATCAGGATCAGGTTGAGGAGTGGGCAGTTTCTGATCAGGATGAGGAGGGGGCAATTTCCGATCAGGATGTGGAGGGAGCAGTTTTGGATCAGGATGAGGATGGGGTTGTTTTGGATCAGGAAGACGAGGGGGCAGTTTTGGATCAGGATGAGGATGGGGCAATTTTGGATCAGGATGAGGATGGGGCAGTTTGGGGTCAGGATGAGGAAGGGGCAGTTTGGGATCAGGATGTGGAGCGGACAGTTTGGGATCAGGATCAGGAGCGGGTAGTTTCCAATCGGGATCAGGATGAGGAGTGGGCTGTTTCCGATCAGGATGAGGAGCGGGCAGTTTCCAATCAGGATGAAGATGATGACTGGGCAGTTTCCGATCAGAATGAGGAGCGGGCAGTTTCCGATCAGGATCGGGATGAGGACTGGGCAGTTT
The DNA here is from genome assembly GCA_026770705.1 of Isurus oxyrinchus. Lineage (NCBI taxonomy): Eukaryota > Metazoa > Chordata > Chondrichthyes > Lamniformes > Lamnidae > Isurus > Isurus oxyrinchus. The sequence goes on from JANJGN010000029.1 coordinate 28,774,204, forward strand.
CCGATCAGGATGAGGAGCAGGCAGTTTCCGATCAGGATCGGGATGAGGAGTGGGCAGTTTCCAATCTGGATGAGGATGAGGAGCGGGCAGTTTGGGATCAGGATGTGGAGCGGCCAGTTTGGGATCAGGATGTGGAGTGGGCAGTTCCAGTTCAGGATGCGGACTGGACAGTTTCAAATCAGGATCAGGAGCGGACAGTTTCCAGTCGGGATCGAGATGAGGAGTGGGCAGTTTCAGATCGGGATCAGGAGCGGGTAATTTCCAATCAGGATCAGGATGAGCGGTGGGCAGTTTGGGATCGGAATTGGGGTGAGGAGTGGGCAGTTTTGGATCAGGATGTGGAGTGGGCATTTCCGGTCCAGGATGAGGAGTGGTGAGATCCGGATCAGGATGAGCAGTGAGCAGTTTCCGATCAGGATCAGGATGAGGAGTGGGCAGTTTCTGATCAGGTTCAGGATGAGGAACAGGCTGTTTCCGATCAGGATGAGGAGTGGGCAGTTTCTGATCAGGATCAGGATGAGGAAAAGGCTGTTTCTGATCAGGATGAGGAGGGGGCAGTTTCTGATCAGGATCAGGATGAGGCGTGGGCAGTTTCTGATCAGGATCAGGATGAGAAACAGGCTGTTTCCGATCAGGATGAGGAGTGGGCAGTTTCTGATCAGGATCAGGATGAGGAACAGGCTGTTTCCGATCAGGATGAGGAGGGGGCAGTTTCTGATCAGGATCAGGATGAGGAGTGGGAAGTTTCTAATCAGGATGAGGAGTGGGCTGTTTCCGATCAGGATGAGGAGGGGGTAGTTTTCGATCAGAATGAGGAGGGGGCATTTTGGGGTCAGGATAAGGAGGGGGCAGTTTTGGATCAGGATGAGGAGGGGGCAGTTTTGGATCAGGATGAGGAGGGGGCAGTTTGGTATCAGGATGAGGATGGGGCAGTTTTGGATCAGGATGAGGAGGGGGCAGTTTGGGATCAGGATGTGGAGCGGGCAGTTTGGGATCAAGATCAAGATCAGGATCAGGAGCGGGTAGTTTCCAATCGGGATCAGGATGAGGAGTGGGCAGTTTTGGATCAGGATCAGGATCAGGATGAGGAGCGGACAGTTTGGGATTGGAATTGGATTGAAGGGCGGGCAGTTTCACATCAGGATGAGGAGCGGACAGTTTCCGATCAGGATCAGGTTGAGGAGTGGGAAGTTTCTAATCAGGATGAGGAGTGGGCAGTTTCCGATCAGGCTGAGGAGGGGGCAGTTCCCGATCAGAATGAGGAGTGGGCTGTTTCCGATCAGGATGAGGAGGGGGCAGTTTCCGATCAGGAAGAGGAGTGGGCAGTTTGGGATCAGGATGAGGAGTGGGAAGTTTTTAATCAGGATGAGGAGTGGGCATTTTCACATCAGGATCAGGATGAGGAGTAGACAGTTTCCGATCAGGATGAGGAGGGGGCAGTTTCCGATCAGGATGAGGAGTGGGCAGTTTCCGATCAGGATGTGGAGGGGGAAGTTTCCGATCAGGATGAGGAGGGTGCAGTTTCCGATCAGAATGAGGAGGGGGCAGTTTTGGATCAGAATGAGGAGGGAGCAGTTTCCAATCAGAATGAGGAGGGGGCAGTATTGGATCAGGATGAGGATGGGGCAGTTTTGAATCAGGATGAGGATGGGGCAGTTTGGGATCAGGATGTGGAGCGGACAGTTTGGGATCAGGATCAGGAGCGGGTAGTTTCCAATCGGGATCAGGATGAGCAGTGGGCAGTTTGGGATCAGAATTGGGATGAAGGGCGGACAGTTTCCGATCAGGATCAGGTTGAGGAGTGGGCAGTTTCTGATCAGGATGAGGAGGGGGCAGTTTCCGATCAGGATGAGGTGGGGGCAGTTTTGGATCAGGATGAGGATGGGGTAGTTTTGGATCAGGATGAGGAGGGGGCAATTTTGAATCAGGATGAGGATGGTGCAGTTTTGGATCAGGATGAGGATGGGGCAGTTTGGGATCAGGATGTGGAACGGACAGTTTGGGATCAGGATCAGGAGTGGGTAGTTTCCAATCGGGATCAGGATGAGCAGTGGGCAGTTTGGGATCGGAATTGGGATGAAGGGCGGACAGTTTCCGATCAGGATCAGGTTGAGGAGTGGGCAGTTTCTGATCAGGATGAGGAGGGGGCAATTTCCGATCAGGATGTGGAGGGAGCAGTTTTGGATCAGGATGAGGATGGGGTAGTTTTGGATCAGGAAGACGAGGGGGCAGTTTTGGATCAGGATGAGGATGGGGCAATTTTGGATCAGGATGAGGATGGGGCAGTTTGGGGTCAGGATGACGAAGGGGCAGTTTGGGATCAGGATGTGGAGCGGACAGTTTGGGATCAGGATCAGGAGCGGGTAGTTTCCAATCGGGATCAGGATGAGGAGTGGGCTGTTTCCGATCAGGATGAGGAGCGGGCAGTTTCCAATCAGGATGAAGATGAGGACTGGGCAGTTTCCGATCAGAATGAGGAGCGGGCAGTTTCCGATCAGGATCGGGATGAGGACTGGGCAGTTTCCGATCAGGATGAGGAGCAGGCAGTTTCCGATCAGGATCGGGATGAGGAGTGGGCAGTTTCCAATCTGGATGAGGATGAGGAGCGGGCAGTTTGGGATCAGGATGTGGAGCGGCCAGTTTGGGATCAGGATGTGGAGTGGGCAGTTCCAGTTCAGGATGCGGACTGGACAGTTTCAAATCAGGATCAGGAGCGGACAGTTTCCAGTCGGGATCGAGATGAGGAGTGGGCAGTTTCAGATCGGGATCAGGAGCGGGTAATTTCCAATCAGGATCAGGATGAGCGGTGGGCAGTTTGGGATCGGAATTGGGGTGAGGAGTGGGCAGTTTTGGATCAGGATGTGGAGTGGGCATTTCCAGTCCAGGATGAGGAGTGGTGAGATCCGGATCAGGATGAGCAGTGGGCAGTTTCCGATCAGGATCAGGATGAGGAGTGGGCAGTTTCTGATCAGGTTCAGGATGAGGAACAGGCTGTTTCCGATCAGGATGAGGAGTGGGCAGTTTCTGATCAGGATCAGGATGAGGAAAAGGCTGTTTCTGATCAGGATGAGGAGGGGGCAGTTTCTGATCAGGATCAGGATGAGGCGTGGGCAGTTTCTGATCAGGATCAGGATGAGAAACAGACTGTTTCTGATCAGGATGAGGAGTGGGCAGTTTCTGATCAGGATCAGGATGAGGAACAGGCTGTTTCCGATCAGGATGAGGAGGGGGCAGTTTCTGATCAGGATCAGGATGAGGAGTGGGAAGTTTCTAATCAGGATGAGGAGTGGGCAGTTTCCAATCAGGATGAGGAGGGGGTAGTTTTCGATCAGAATGAGGAGGGGGCATTTTGGGGTCAGGATAAGGAGGGGGCAGTTTTGGATCAGGATGAGGAGGGGGCAGTTTTGGATCAGGATGAGGAGGGGGCAGTTTGGGATCAGGATGAGGATGGGGCAGTTTTGGATCAGGATGTAGAGCGGGCAGTTTGGGATCAGGATGTGGAGCGGGCAGTTTGGGATCAAGATCAAGATCAGGATCAGGAGCGGGTAGTTTCCAATCGGGATCAGGATGAGGAGTGGGCAGTTTTGGATCAGGATCAGGATCAGGATGAGGAGCGGACAGTTTGGGATTGGAATTGGATTGAAGGGCGGGCAGTTTCACATCAGGATGAGGAGCGGACAGTTTCCGATCAGGATCAGGTTGAGGAGTGGGAAGTTTCTAATCAGGATGAGGAGTGGGCAGTTTCCGATCAGGCTGAGGAGGGGGCAGTTCCCAATCAGAATGAGGAGTGGGCTGTTTCCGATCAGGATGAGGAGGGGGCAGTTTCCGATCAGGAAGAGGAGTGGGCAGTTTGGGATCAGGATGAGGAGTGGGAAGTTTTTAATCAGGATGAGGAGTGGGCATTTTCACATCAGGATCAGGATGAGGAGTAGACAGTTTCCGATCAGGATGAGGAGGGGGCAGTTTCCGATCAGGATGAGGAGTGGGCAGTTTCCGATCAGGATGTGGAGGGGGCAGTTTCCGATCAGGATGAGGAGGGTGCAGTTTCCGATCAGAATGAGGAGGGGGCAGTTTTGGATCAGAATGAGGAGGGAGCAGTTTCCAATCAGAATGAGGAGGGGGCAGTATTGGATCAGGATGAGGATGGGGCAGTTTTGAATCAGGATGAGGATGGGGCAGTTTGGGATCAGGATGTGGAGCGGACAGTTTGGGATCAGGATCAGGAGCGGGTAGTTTCCAATCGGGATCAGGATGAGCAGTGGGCAGTTTGGGATCAGAATTGGGATGAAGGGCGGACAGTTTCCGATCAGGATCAGGTTGAGGAGTGGGCAGTTTCTGATCAGGATGAGGAGGGGGCAGTTTCCGATCAGGATGAGGTGGGGGCAGTTTTGGATCAGGATGAGGATGGGGTAGTTTTGGATCAGGATGAGGAGGGGGCAATTTTGGATCAGGATGAGGATGGTGCAGTTTTGGATCAGGATGAGGATGGGGCAGTTTGGGATCAGGATGTGGAACGGACAGTTTGGGATCAGGATCAGGAGTGGGTAGTTTCCAATCGGGATCAGGATGAGCAGTGGGCAGTTTGGGATCGGAATTGGGATGAAGGGCGGACAGTTTCCGATCAGGATAAGGTTGAGGATTGGGCAGTTTCCGATCAGGATGAGGAGTGGGCTGTTTCCGATCAGGATGAGGAGGGGGCAGTTTCCGATCAGGATGAGGAGGGGGCAATTTCCGATCAGGATGAGGAGCGGGCTGTTTCCGATTAGGATGAGGAGGGGTCAGTTTTGGATCAGGATGAGGAGGGGGCAGTTTCCGATCAGGATGAGGAGGGAGCTGTTTCCGATCAGGATGAGGAGGGGGCAGTTTCCGATCAGAATGAGGAGGGGACATTTTGGGATCAGGATGAGGAGTGGGCAATTTTGGATCAGGATGAGGAGGGGTCAGTTTTGGATCAGGATGAGGAGTGGGCAGTTTCCGATCAGGATGAGGAGGGGGTAGTTTCCGATCGGGATGAGGAGGGGGCAGTTTCCAATCAGGATGAGGAGGGGGCAGTTTTGGACAGGATGAGGAGGGGGCAGTTTCCGATCGGGATGAGGAGGGGGCCGATTTGGATCAGGATGAGGAGGGGGCAGTTTCCGATTGGGATGAGGAGGGGGCAGTTTCCGTTCGGGATGAGGAGGCGGCAGCTTTGGATCTGGATGAGGAGGGGGCAGTTTTGGATCAGGATGAGGAGGGGGCAGTTTTGGATCAGGATGAGGAGGGGGCAGTTTTGGATCAGGATCAGGAGCGGGTAGTTTCCAATTGGGATCAGGATGAGGAGTGGGCAGTTTTGGATCAGAATCAGGATTAGGATGAGGACCGGACAGTTTGGGATTGGAATTCGATTGAAGGGCGGGCAGTTTCACATTAGGATGAGGAGCGGACAGTTTCCGATCAGGATCAGGTTGAGGAGTGGGAAGTTTCTAATCAGGATGAGGAGTGGGCATATTCACATCAGGATCGGGATGAGGAGGGGGCAATTCCCGATCAGGATGAGGAGCGGGCAGTTTCCGATCAAGATGAGGAGTGGGCCGTTTCCGATCAGGATCGGGATGAGGATTGGGCAGTTTCCGATCAGGATCGGGTTGAGGAGTGGGCCGTTTCCCATCAGGATCGGATGAGGAGTGGGCAGTTTCTGATCAGGATCAGGAGCTGGTAGTTTCCAATCGGGATCAGGATGAGGAGTGGGCAGTTTGGGATCGGAATTGGGATGAGGAGTGGGCAGTTTCACATCAGGATTAGGAGTGGTGAGTTTCGGATCAGGATGAGGATTGGGCAGTTCCAGTTCAGGATGAGGAATGGGCCATTTCGGATCAGGATGAGGAGCGCGCAGTTTCGGATCAGGATCAGGATTAGGATGAGGAGCAGACAGTTTCTGATCAGGATGAGGAGTGGGCAGTTTCACATCAGGATCGAGATGAGGAGTGGGCAGTTTCACATCAGGATCGAGATGAGGAGTGGGCTGTTCCCGATCAGGATCGAGATGAGGAGTGGGTAGTTTCAGATCAGGATGAGGAGTGGGTAGTTTTGGATCAGGATGAGGAGTGGGCATTTTGGGATCAGAATGAGGAGAGGGCAGTTTTGGATCAGGATGAGGAGGGGGCAGTTTCCGATCAGAATGAGGAGGGGGCATTTTGGGATCAGGATGAGGAGTGGGTAGTTTTGGATCAGGATGAGGAGTGGGTAGTTTCCGATCTGGATGAGGAGGGGGCAGTTTCCGATCAGGATGAGGAGGGGGCAGATTTGGATCAGGATGAGGAGGGTGCAGTTTACGATCAGAATGAGGAGGGGACAGTTTTGGATCAGGATGAGGAGGGTGCAGTTTCCAATTAGGATGAGGAGGGGGCAGTTTGGGATCAGGATGAGGAGGGGGCAGTTTTGGATCAGGATGAGGAGTGGGCAGTTTCCGATCGGGATGAAGAGGGGGCAGTTTCTGATCGGGATGAGGAGGGGGCAGTTTTGGATCAGGATGAGGATGGGGCAGTTTTGGATCAGGATGAGGATGGGGCAGTTTTGGATCAGGATGAGGAGGGGGCAGTTTTGGATCAGGATGTGGAGCGGGCAGTTTGGGATCAGGAACGGGTAGTTTCCAATCGGGATCAGGATGAGGAGTGGGCAGTTTTGGATCGGGATCAGGATTAGGATGAGGAGTGGACAGTTCGGGATCAGAATTCGATTGAAGGGCGGGCAGTTTCACATCAGGATGAGGAGCGGACAGTTTCCGATCAGGATCAGGTTGAGGAGTGGGAAGTTTCTAATCAGGATGAGGAGTGGGCATTTTCACATCAGGATCGGGATGTGGAGGGGGCAGTTTCCGATCAGGATGAGGAGCGGGCAGTTTCCGATCAGGATGAGGAGTGGGCAGTTTCTGATCAGGATCAGGAGCAGACAGTTTCCAGTCGGGATCGAGATGAGGAGTGGGCAGTTTCAGATCGGGATCAGGAGCGGGTAGTTTCCAATCAGGATGAGGATGAACAGTGGGCAGTTTGGGATCGGAATTGGGGTAAGGAGTGGGCAGTTTTGGATCAGGATGATGATTGTGCATTTCCAGTCCAGGATGAGGAGTGGTGAGATCCGGATCAGGATGAGCAGTGGGCAGTTTCTGATCAGGATCGGGATGAGGACTGGGCAGTTTCCGATCAGGATGAGGAGGGGGCAGTTTCCGATCAGGATGAGGAGGGGGTAGTTCCCGATCAGGACAAGGAGTGGGCTGTTTCCGATCAGGATGAGGAGGGGGCAGTTTCTGATCAGGATGAGGAGGGGGTAGTTCGCGATCAGAATGAGGAGTGGGCAGTTTCCGATCAGGATGAGGAGAGAGTAGTTTCCGATCAGAATGAGGAGTGAGCAGTTTGGGATCAGGATGAGGAGTGGGATGTTTCTAATCAGGATGAGGAGTGGGCATTTTCACATCAGGATCAGGATGAGGAGTGGGCAGTTTCCGATCAGGATGAGGAGGGTGCAGTTTCCAATCAGAATGAGGATGGGGCAGTTTTGGATCAGGATGAGGAGGGGGCAGTTTCCGATCAGAATGAGGAGGGGGCAGTTTTGGATCAGAATGAGGATGGGGTTGTTTTGGATCAGGATGAGGAGGGGGCAGTTTTGGATCAGGATGAGGATGAGGAGTGGGCAGTTTCTGATCAGGATGAGGAGTGGGCAGTTTCTGATCAGGATCAGGATTAGGAGTGGGTAGATTCTGATCAGGATCGGGATGAGGAGTGGGCAGTTTCCGATCAGGATGAGGAGTGGGCAGTTTCCGATCAGGATGAGGAGTGGGCAGTTTCCGATCAGGATCGGGATGAGGAGTGGGCAGTTTCCGATCAGGATCGGGATGAGGAGTGGGCAGTTTCCGATCAGGATCGGGATGAGGAGTGGGCAGTTTCCGATCAGGATCGGGATGAGGAGGGGGCAGTTTCTGATCAGGATGAGGAGCGGGCAATTTTGGATCAGGATGAGGAGGTGGCAGTTTGGGATCAGGATGAGGAGTGGGCAGTTTGGGATCGGAATTGGGATGAGGAGTGGGCAGTTTCACATCAGGATTATGAGTGGTGAGTTTCAGATCAGGATGAGGATTGGGCAGTTCCAGTTCAGGATGAGGAATGGGCCATTTCGGATCAGGATGTGGAGCGCGCAGTTTAGGATCAGTATCAGGATTAGGATGAGGAGCGGACAGTTTCTGATCAGGATGAGGAGTGGGCAGTTTCACATCAGGATCGAGATGAGGAGTGGGCTGTTTCCAATCAGGATGAGGAGTGGGCAGTTTATGACCAGGATTGGGATGAGGAGTGGGCAGTTTCCGATCAGGATCGGGATGAGGAGTGGGCAGTTTCCGATCAGGATCGGGATGAGGAGTGGGCAGTTTCCGATCAGGATCGGGATGAGGAATGGGCAATTTTGGATCAGGATGAGGAGGTGGCAGTTTGGGATCAGGATGAGGAGTGATAGTTTGGGATCGGAATTTGGATGAGGAGTGGGCAATTTCACATCAGGATTAGGAGTGGTGAGTTTCAGATCAGGATGAGGATTGGGCAGTTTCCGATCAGGATCGAGATGAGGAGCGGGCAGTTTCCGATCAGGATGAGGAGTGGGCAGTTTCTGACCAGGATCGGGATGAAGAGTGGGCAGTTTCCGATCGGGATGAGGAGTGGGCAGTTTCCGATCAGGATCGAGATGAGGAACGGGCAGTTTCCGATCGGGATGAGGAGTGGGCAGTTTCCGATCAGGATCGGGATGAGGAGTGGGCAGTTTCCGATCGGGATGAGGAGTGGGCAGTTTCTGATGAGGATCGAGATGAGGAGTGGGCAGTTTCCGATCAGGATCAGGATGAGGAGTGGGAAGTTTCTAATCAGGATCAGGATGAGGAGCAGGCTGTTTCCGATCAGGATGAGGAGGGGGCAGTTTCCGATCAGGATTAGGATGAGGAGCGGGAAGTTTCTAATCAGGATGAGGAGTGGGCATTTTCACATCAGGATCGGGATGAGGAGAGGGCAGTTTTGGATCAGGATGAGGAGTGGGCAGTTTTGGATCAGGATGAGGAGGTGGCAGTTTTGGATCAGGATGAGGAGGTGGCAATTTTGGATCAGGATGAGGAGGGGGCAGTTTGGGATCAGGATGAGGATGGGGCAGTTTTGGATCAGGATGTGGAGCGGGCAGTTTGGGATCAGGATCAGGAGCGGGTAGTTTCCAATCGGGATCAGGATGAGGAGCAGACAGTTTGGGATTGGAATTGGATTGAAGGGCGGGCAGTTTCACATCAGGATGAGGAGTGGACTGTGTCCGATCAGGATCAGGTTGAGGAGTGGGAAGTTTCTAATCAGGATGAGGAGTGGGCATTTTCACATCAGGATCAGGATGAGGAGTGGGTAGTTTCCGATCAGGAGGAGGGGGCAGTTTCCGATCAGGATGAGGAGTGGACAGTTTCCGATCAGGATGAGGAGGGGGTAGTTTCCAATCAGGATGAGGAGGGGGTAGTTTCCGATCAGGATGAGGAGTGGGCTGTTTCCGATCAGGATGAGGAGGGGTCAGTTTCCGATCAGGATGTGGAGGGTGCAGTTTCCAATCAGAATGAGGATGGGGCAGTTTTGGATCAGGATGAGGAGTGGGTAGTTTCCGATCAGGATGAGGAGGGGGTAGTTTCCGATCAGGATGAGGAGGGGGCAGTTTCCGATCAGGATGAGGAGGGTGCAGTTTCCAATCAGAATGAGGAGGGGGCAGTTTCCGATCAGAAAGAGGAGGGGGCAGTTTTGGATCAGAATGAGGATGGGGTAGTTTTGGATCAGGATGAGGAGTGGGCAGTTTTGGATCAGGATGAGGATGAGGAGTGGGCAGCTTCTGATCAGGATCAGGATTAGGAGTGGGCAGATTCCGATCAGGATCGGGATGAAGAGTGGGCAGTTTCCGATCAGGATGAGGAGTGGGCAGTTTCTGATCAGGATCAGGATCAGGATGAGGAGTGGGCAGTTTCCGATCAGGATCAGAATGAGGAGTGGGCAGTTTCCGATCAGGATCGGGATGAGGAGTGGGCAGTTTCCGATCAGGATCGGCATGAGGAGTGGGCAGTTTCCGATCAGGTTCGGGATGAGGAGCGGGTAGTTTTGGATCAGGATGAGGAGCGGGCAATTTTGGATCAGGATGAGGAGGTGGCAGTTTGGGATCAGGATGAGGAGTGGGCAGTTTGGGATCGGAATTGGGATGAGGAGTGGGCAGTTTCACATCAGGATTATGAGTGGTGAGTTTCGGATCAGGATGAGGATTGGGCAGTTCCAGTTCAGGATGAAGGAATGGGCCATTTCGGATCAGGATGTGGAGCGCGCAGTTTAGGATCAGGATCAGGATTAGGATGAGGAGCGGACAGTTTCTGATCAGGATCAGGATGAGGAGTGGGAAGTTTCACATCAGGATCGAGATGAGGAGTGGGCTGTTTCCGATCAGGATGAGGAGTGGGCAGTTTATGACCAGGATCGGGATGAGGAGTGGGCTGTTTCCGATCAGGATCGGGATGAGGAGTGGGCAGTTTCCGATCAGGATCAGGATGAGGAGTGGGCAGTTTCCGATCAGGATCGGGATGAGGAGTGGGCAGTTTCCGATCAGGATCGGGATGAGGAGTGGGCAGTTTCCGATAAGAATCAGGATGAGGAGTGGACAGTTTCTGATCAGGATCGGGATGAGGAGTGGGCAGTTTCCGATCAGGATCGGGATGAGGAGTGGGCAATTTTGGATCAGGATGAGGAGGTGGCAGTTTGGGATCAGGATGAGGAGTGGGCAGTTTGGGATCGGAATTTGGATGAGGAGTGGGCAATTTCACATCAGGATTAGGAGTGGTGAGTTTCGGATCAGGATCAGGATTGGGCAGTTTCCGATCAGGATCGAGATGAGGAGCGGGCAGTTTCCGATCAGGATGAGGAGTGGGCAGTTTCTGACCCGGATCGGGATGAGGAGCGGGCAGTTTCCGATCGGGATGAGGAGTGGGCAGTTTCCGATCAGGATCGAGATGAGGAGCGGGCAGTTTCCGATCGGGATGAGGAGTGGGCACTTTCCGATCAGGATCGGGATGAGGAGCGGGCAGTTTCCGATCGGGATGAGGAGTGGGCAGTTTCCGATCAGGATCGAGATGAGGAGTGGGCAGTTTCCGATCAGGATCAGGATGAGGAGTGGGAAGTTTCTAATCAGGATCAGGATGAGGAGCAGGCTGTTTCCGATCAGGATGAGGAGGGGGCAGTTTCCGATCAGGATCAGGATGAGGAGTGGGAAGTTTCTAATCAGGATGAGGAGTGGGCATTTTCACATCAGGATCAGGATGAGGAGTGGGCAGTTTCCGATCGGGATGAGGAGTGGGCAGTTTCCGATCAGGATGAGGAGGGGGCAGTTTGGGATCAGGATGAGGAGTGGGATGTTTCTAATCAGGATGAGGAGTGGGCATTTTCACATCAGGATCAGGATGAGGAGTGGGCAGTTTCCGATCAGGATGAGGAGGGTGCAGTTTCCAATCAGAATGAGGATGGGGCAGTTTTGGATCAGGATGAGGAGGGGGCAGTTTTGGATCAGAATGAGGATGGGGTAGTTTTGGATCAGGATGAGGAGGGGGCAGTTTTGGATCAGGATGAGGATGGGGCAGTTTTGAATCAGGATGAGGATGGGGCAGTTTTGGATCGGGATGAGGAGGGGGCAGTTTTGAATCAGGATGAGGATGGGGCAGTTTGGGATCAGGATGTGAAGCGGACAGTTTGGGATCAGGATCAGGAGCGGGTAGTTTCCAATCGGGATCAGGATGAGCAGAGGGCAGTTTGGGATCAGAATTGGGATGAAGGGCGGACAGTTTCCGATCAGGATCAGGTTGAGGCACGGGCTGTTTCCGATCAGGATGAGGAGGGGGTAGTTTCCGATCAGGATGAGGAGGGGGTAGTTTCCGATCAGGATGAGGAGTGGGCTGTTTCCGATCAGGATGAGGAGGGGGCAGTTTCCGATCAGGATGATGAGTGGGCAGTTTTGGATCAGGATGATGAGTGGGCAGTTTTGGATCAGGATGAGGAGTGGGTAGTTTCCGATCAGGATGAGGAGGGGGTAGTTTCCGATCAGGATGAGGAGGGGGTAGTTTCCGATCGGGATAAGGAGGGGGTAGTTTCCGATCAGGATTGGGATGAGGACTGGGCAATTTCCAATCAGGATCAGGATGAGGAGTGGGCAGTTTCTGATCAGGATGAGGATGGGCAGTGGGCAGTTTGAGATTGGAATTGGGATGAAGAGCGGGCTGTTTCAGTTCAGGATGAGGAGGGGGCAGTTTTGGTTCAGGATGAGGAGTGGGCCGTTTCCGATCAGGATCGAAATGAGGAGGGGGCAGTTTTGGATCAGGATGAGGAGTGGGCAGTTTAAGATCAGGATGAGGAGTGGGCAGTTTCCAATCAGGATCGGGATGAGGAGCGGGTAGTTTTGGATCAGGATGAGGAGTGGGCAGTTTTCCGATCAGGATCGGGATGAGGAGCGGGTAGTTTTGGATCAGGATGAGGAGTGGGCAGTTTCCGATCAGGATCAGGATGAGGAGTGGGCAGTTTCTGATCAGGATGAGGAGTGGGCAGTTTCTGATCAGGATGAGGAGGTGGCAGTTTGGGATCAGGATGAGGAGTGGGCAGTTTGGGATCGGAATTGGGATGAGGAGTGGGCAGTTTCACATCAGGATTAGGAGTGGTGAGTTTCGGATCAGGATGAGGATTGGGCAGTTCCAGTTCAGGATGAGGAATGGGCCATTTCGGATCAGGATGAGGACCGCGCAGTTTCAGATCAGGATCAGGATTAGGATGAGGAGCGGACAGTTTCTGATCAGGATGAGGAGTGGGCAGTTTCACATCAGGATCGAGATGAGGAGTGGGCAGTTTCCGATCAGGATCGGGATGAGGAGTGGGCAGTTTCAGATCAGGATGAGGAGTGGGTAATTTTGGATCAGGATGAGGAGTGGGCATTTTGGGATCAGAATGAGGAGAGGGCAGTTTTGGATCAGGATGAGGAGGGGGCAGTTTCCGATCAGAATGAGGAGGGGGCATTTTGGGATCAGGATGAGGAGTGGGTAGTTTTGGATCAGGATGAGGAGTGAGTAGTTTCCGATCAGGATGAGGAGGGGGTAGTTTTGGATCAGGATGAGGAGGGTGCAGTTTCCGATCAGGATGAGGAGGGGGCAGTTTGGGATCAGGATGAAGAGGGGGCAGTTTCCAATCGGGATGAGGAGGGGGCAGTTTCCGATCGGGATGAGGAGGGGGCAGTTTTGGATCAGGATGAGGATGGGGCAGTTTTGGATCAGGATGAGGATGGGGCAGTTTTGGATCAGGATGAGGAGTGGGCTGTTTGGGATCAGGATGTGGAGCGGGCAGTTTTGGATCAGGATCAGGAACCGGTAGTTTCCAATCGGGATCAGGATGAGGAGTGGGCAGTTTTGGATCGGGATCAGGATTAGGATGAGGAACGGACAGTTTGGGATTGGAATTGGATTGAAGGGCGGGCAGTTTCACATCAGGATGAGGGGCGGACAGTTTCCGATCAGGATCAGGTTGAGGAGTGGGAAGTTTCTAATCAGGATGAGGAGTGGGCATTTTCACATCAGGATCGGGATGAGGAGAGGGCAGTTTCCGATCAGGATCGGGATGAGGACTGGGCAGTTTCCGATCAGGATGAGGAGCGGGCAGTTTCCGATCAGCATCGGGATGAGGAGTGGGCAGTTTCCGATCAGAATCGGGATGAGCAGTGAACAGTTTCTGATCAGGATCGGGATGAGGAGTGGGCTGTTTCCGATCAGGATCGGGATGAGGAGTGGGCAGTTTCCGATCAGAATGAGGAGGGGGCATTTTGGGATCAGGATGAGGAGTGGGTAGTTTTGGATCAGGATGAGGAGTGGGTAGTTTCCGATCAGAATGAGGAGGGGGCATTTTGGGATCAGGATGAGGAGTGGGTAGTTTTGGATCAGGATGAGGAGTGGGTAGTTTCCGATCAGGATGAGGAGGGGGCAGTTTCCGATCAGGATGAGGAGGGTGCAGTTTCCGATCAGGATGAGGAGGGGGCAGTTTGGGATCAGGATGAGGAGGGGGCAGTTTCCGATCGGGATGAGGAGGGGGCAGTTTCCGATCGGGATGAGGAGTGGGCTGTTTCCGATCAGGATGAGGATGAGGAGTGGGCAGTTTCAGATCAGGATGAGGAGTGGGTAGTTTTGGATCAGGATGTGGAGTGGGCATTTTGGGATCAGAATGAGGAGAGGGCAGTTTCCGATCAGGATGAGGAGGGTGCAGTTTCCGATCAGGATGAGGAGGTGGCAGTTTGGGATCAGGATGAGGAGGGGGCAGTTTCCGATCGGGATGAGGAAGGGGCAGTTTCCGATCGGGATGAGGAGTGGGCTTTTTGGGATCAGGATATCGAGCGGGCAATTTTGGATCAGGATCAGGATTAGGATGAGGAACGGACAGTTTGGGATTGGAATTCGATTGAAGGGCGGGCAATTTCACATCAGGATGAGGAGCGGACAGTTTCCGATCAGGATCAGGTTGAGGAGTGGGAAGTTTCTAATCAGGATGAGGAGTGGGCATTTTCACATCAGGATCGGGTTGAGGAGAGGGCAGTTTCCGATCAGGATCGGGATGAGGACTGGGCAGTTTCCGATCAGGATGAGGAGCGGGCAGTTTCCGATCAGGATCAGGATGAGGAGTGGGCAGTTTCCAATCAGGATGAGGATGAGGAGCGGGCAGTTTGGGATCAGGATGTGGAGCGGGCAGTTTGGGATCAGGATGTGGAGCGGGCAGTTCCAGTTCAGGATGCGGACTGGGCAGTTTCAAATCAGGATCAGGAGCGGACAGTTTCCAGTCAGGATCGAGATGAGGAGTGGGCAGCTTCAGATCGGGATCAGGAGCGGGTAGTTTCCAATCAGGATCAGGATGAGCGGTGGGCAGTTTGGGATCGGAATTGGGGTGAGGTGTGGGCAGTTTTGGATCAGGATGATGATTGCGCGTTTCCAGTCCAGGATGAGGAGTGGTGAGATCCGGATCAGGATGAGCAGTGGGCAGTTTCTGATCAGGATCAGGATGAGGAGGGGGCAGTTTGGGATCAGGATCAGGATGAGGAGTGGGCAGTTTCCGATCAGGATGAGGAGGGGGCAGTTTCCGATCAGGATGAGCAGTGGGCAGTTTCACATCAGGATCGGGATGAGGAGGGTGCAGTTTCGGATCAGGATGAGGAGTGGGCTGTTTCCTATCGGGATGAGGAGAGGGCAGTTTCCGATCGGGATTGGGATGAGGAGTGGGCAGTTTCCAATCAGGATTGGGATGAGGACTGGGTAGTTTCCAATCAGGATTGGGATGAGGAGTGGGCAGTTTCTGATCAGGATGAGGATGGGCAGTGGGCAGTTTGAGATCGGAATTGGGATGAAGAGAGGGCTGTTTCACTTCAGGATGAGGAGGGGGCAGTTTTGGATCAGGATGAAGAGGGGGCAGTTTTGGATCAGGATGAGGAGGGGGCAGTTTCAGATCTGGATGAGGAGTGGGCAGTTTCCGATCAGGATCAGGATGAGGAGTGGGTAGTTTTGGATCAGAATGAGGAGTGGGCAGTTTCTGATCAGGATGAGGAGTGGGCAGTTTCTGATCAGGATCAGGATGAGGAGTGGGCAGTTTCCGATCAGGATCAGGATGAGGAGTGGGTAGTTTTGGATCAGAATGAGGAGTGGGCAGTTTCTGATCAGGATGAGGAGTGGGCAGTTTCCGATCAGGATCAGGATGAGGCGTGGGCAGTTTCCGATCAGGATCGGAATGAGGAGTGGGCAGTTTCCGATCAGGATCGGGATGAGGAGTGGACAGTTTCCGATCAGGATCGGGATGAGGAGCGGGTAGTTTTGGATCAGGATGAGGAGCGGGCAATTTTGGATCAGGATGAGGAGGTGGCAGTTTGGGATCAGGATGAGGAGTGGGCAGTTTGGGATCGGAATTGGGATGAGGAGTGGGCAGTTTCACATCAGGATTAGGAGTGGTGAGTTTCGGATCAGGATGAGGATTGGGCAGTTGCAGTTCAGGAGGAGGAGTGGGAAGTTTCACATCAGGATGAGGAGTGGGCAGTTTCACATCAGGATCGAGATGAGGAGTGGGCTGTTTCCGATCAGGATGAGGAGTGGGCAGTTTCCGACCAGGATTGGGATGAGGAGTGGGCAGTTTCCGATCAGGATCTGGATGAGGAGTGGGCAGTTTCCGATCAGGATCGGGATGAGGAGTGGGCAGTTTCCGATCAGGATCGGGATGAGGAGTCGGCAGTTTCCGATCAGGATCGGGATGAGGAGTGGGCAGTTTCTGATCAGGATGAGGAGGGGGCAGCTTTAGTTCAAGATGAGGTGTGGGAAGTTTTGGATCAGGATTAGCAGTGGGTAGTTTCCGATCAGGATCGGGATGAGGAGTGGGCAGTTTCTGATCAGGATGAGGAGTGGGCAGTTTCCGATCAGGATGAGGAGCGGGTAGTTTTGGATCAGGATGAGGAGTGGGCAGTTTCTGATCAGGATCGGGATGAGGAGCGGGTAGTTTTGGATCAGGATGAGGAGTGGACAGTTTCCGATCAGAATCGGGATGAGGAGCGGGTAGTTTTGGATCAGGATGAGGAGTGGGCAGTTTCCGATCAGGATCGGGATGAGGAACGGGTAGTTTTGGATCAGGATGAGGAGTGGGCAGTTTCCGATCAGGATCGGGATGAGGAGCGGACAGTTTTGGATCAGGATGAGGAGTGGGCAGTTTCCGATCAGGATCGGGATGAGGAGTGGGCAGTTTGGGATCGGAATTGGGATGAGGAGTGGGCAATTTCACATCAGCATTAGGGGTGGTGAGTTTCGGATCAGGATGAGGATTGGGCAGTTCCAGTTCAGGATAAGGAGTGGGCAGTTTCTGACCAGGATCAAGATGAGGAGCGGGCAGTTTCCGATTGGGATGAGGAGTGGGCAGTTTCCGATCAGGATTGAGATGAGGAGCGGGCAGTTTCCGATCAGGATGAGGAGTGGGCAGTTTCCGATCAGGATCGGGATGAGGAGTGGGCAGTTTCCGATCAGAATCGGGATGAGGAGTGGACAGTTTCTGATCAGGATCGGGATGAGGAGTGGGCAGTTTCCAATCAGGATTGGGATGAGGAGTGGGCAATTTTGGATCAGGATGAGGAGGTGGCAGTTTGGGATCAGGATGAGGAGTGGGCAGTTTGGGATCGGAATTTGGATGAGGAGTGGGCAATTTCACATCAGGATTAGAAGTGGTGAGTTTCGGATCAGGATGAGGATTGGGCAGTTTCCGATCAGGATCGAGATGAGGAGCGGGCAGTTTCCGATCGGGATGAGGAGTGGGCAGTTTCCGATCAGGATCGGGATGAGGAGCGGGCAGTTTCCGATCAGGATGAGGAGTGGGCAGTTTCCGATCAGGATCGAGATGAGGAGTGGGCAGTTTCCGATCAGGATCAGGATGAGGAGTGGGAAGTTTCTGATCAGGATCAGGATGAGGATCAGGCTGTTTCCGATCAGGATGAGGAGGGGGCAGTTTCCGATCAGGATCAGGATGAGGAGTGGGAAGTTTCTAATCAGGATGAGGAGTGGGCATTTTCACATCAGGATCGGGATGAGGAGAGGGCAGTTTTGGATCAGGATGAGGAGTGGGCAGTTTTGGATCAGGATGAGGAGGTGGCAGTTTTGGATCAGGATGAGGAGGGGGCAGTTTGGGATCAGGATGAGGATGGGGCAGTTTTGGATCAGGATGTGGAGCGGGCAGTTTGGGATCAGGATGTGGAGCGGGCTGTTTGGGATCAGGATCAGGAGCGGGTAGTTTCCAATCGGGATCAGGATGAGGAGTGGGCAGTTTTGGATCAGGATCAGGATAAGGAGTGGACAGTTTTGGATCGGAATTGGATTGAAGGGCGGGCAGTTTCACATCAGGATGAGGAGTGGACAGTGTCCGATCAGGATCAGGTTGAGGAGTGGGAAGTTTCTAATCAGGATGAGGAGTGGGCATTTTCACATCAGGATCAGGATGAGGAGTGGGTAGTTTCCGATCAGGAGGAGGAGGGGGCAGTTTCCGATCAGGATGAGGAGTGGGCAGTTTCCGATCAGGATGAGGAGAGGGTAGTTTCCGATCAGGATGAGGAGGGGGTAGTTTCCGATCAGGATGAGGAGTGGGCTGTTTCCGCTCAGGATGAGGAGGGGGCAGTTTCCGATCAGGATGAGGAGGGGGTAGTTCCTGATCAGGACAAGGAGTGGGCTGTTTCCGATCAGGATGAGGAGGGGGCAGTTTCCGATCAGGATGAGGAGGGGGCAGTTTGGGATCAGGATGAGGAGTGGGATGTTTCTAATCAGGATGAGGAGTGGGCATTTTCACATCAGGATCAGGATGAGGAGTGGGCAGCTTCCGATCAGAATGGGGATGGGGCAGTTTTGGATCAGGATGAGGAGGGGGCAGTTTCCGATCAGAATGAGGAGGGGGCAGTTTTGAATCAGGATGAGGAGGGGGCAGTTTCCGATCAGAATGAGGAGGGGGCAGTTTTGAATCAGGATGAGGATGGGGCAGTTTTGGATCGGGATGAGGAGTGGGCAGTTTAGAATCAGGATGAGGATGGGGCAGTTTTGGATCGGGATGAGGAGTGGGCAGTTTTGGATCAGGATGAGGATGGGGCAGTTTGGGATCAGGATGAGGAGGGGGCAGTTTCCGATCAGGATGAGAAGGGCGCAGTTTCTGATCAGGATGAGAAGGGGGCAGTTTGGGATCAGGATCAGGAGCGGGTAGTTTCCAATTGGGATCAGGATGAGGAATGGGCAGTTTTGGATCGGAATTGGATTGAAGGGCGGGCAGTTTCACATCAGGATGAGGAGCGGACAGTTTCCGATCAAGATCAGGTTGAGGAGTGGGAAGTTTCTAATCAGGATGAGGAGGGGGCAATTTCACATCAGGGTCGGGATGAGGAGTGGGCATTTTCACATCAGGATCGGGATGAGGAGGGGGCAATTTCCGATCAGGATGAGGAGCGAGCAGTTTCCGATCAGGATGAGGAGCGGGCAGTTTCCGATCAGGATGAGGAGTGGGCAGTTTCCGATCAGGATCGGGATGAGAATTGGACAGTTTCCGATCAGGATCGGGATGAGGAGTGCGCCGTTTCCGATCAGGATCCGGATGAGGAGTGGGCAGTTTCCGATTAGGATCGGGATGAGGAGTGGGCAGTTTCCAATCAGGATCGGGATGAGGAGCGGGCAGTTTCCGATCAGGATCAGGAGCTGGTAGTTTCCAATCGGGATCAGGATGAGGAGTGGGCAGTTTGGGATCGGAATTGGGATGAGGAGTGGGCAGTTTCACATCAGGATTAGGAGTGGTGAGTTTCGGATCAGGATGAGGATTGGGCAGTTCCAGTTCAGGATGAGGAATGGGCCATTTCGGATCAGGATGAGGACCGCGCAGTTTCGGATCAGGATCAGGATTAGGATGAGGAGCGGACAGTTTCTGATCAGGATGAGGAGTGGGCAGTTTCACATCAGGATCGAGATGAGGAGTGGGCTGTTTCCGATCAGGTTCGGGATGAGGAGTGGGCAGTTTCAGATCAGGATGAGGAGTGGGTAGTTTTGGATCAGGATGAGGAGTGGGCATTTTGGGATCAGAATGAGGAGAGGGCAGTTTTGGATCATGATGAGAAGGGGGCAGTTTCCGATCAGAATGAGGAGGGGGCATTTTGGGATCAGGATGAGGAGTGAGTAGTTTTGGATCAGGATGAGGAGTGGGTAGTTTCCGATCAGGATGAGGAGGGGGCAGTTTTGGATCAGGATGAGGAGCGTGCAGTTTCCGATCAGGATGAGGAGGGGGCAGTTTGGGATCAGGATGAAGAGGGGGCAGTTTCCAATCGGGATGAGGAGGGGGCAGTTTCACATCAGGATTACAAGTGGTGAGTTTCGGATCAGGATGAGGATTGGGCAGTTCCAGTTCAGGATGAGGAGTGGGCTGTTTCCGATCAGGATGAGGACTGGGCAGTTTCTGACCAGGATCGGGATGAGGAGTGGGCATTTTCCGATCAGGATCAGGATGAGGAGTGGGCAGTTTCCGATCAGGATCGGGATGAGGAGTGGGCAGTTTCCGATCAGGATCGGGATGAGGAGTCGGCAGTTTCCGATCAGGATCGGGATGAGGAGTGGGCAGTTTCTGATCAGGATGAGGAGGGGGCAGCTTTAGATCAAGATGAGGTGTGGGAAGTTTTGGATCAGGATTAGCAGTGGGTAGTTTCCGATCAGGATCGGGATGAGGAGTGGGCAGTTTCTGATCAGGATGAGGAGTGGGCAGTTTCAGATCAGGATGAGGAGCGGGTAGTTTTGGATCAGGATGAGGAGTGGGCAGTTTCTGATCAGGATCGGGATGAGGAGCGGTTATTTTTGGATCAGGATGAGGAGTGGGCATTTCCGATCAGGATCGAGATGAGGAGCGGGTAGTTTTGGATCAGGATGAGGAGTGGGCAGTTTCCGATCAGGATCGGGATGAGGAGTGGGCAATTTTGGATCAGGATGAGGAGGTGGCAGTTTGGAATCAGGATGAGGAGTGGGCAGTTTGGCATCGGAATTGGGATGAGGAGTGGGCAATTTCACATCAGGATTAGGAGTGGTGAGTTTCGGATCAGGATGAGGAGTGGGCAGTTTCCGATCAGGATCGAGATGAAGAGCGGGCAGTTTCCGATCAGGATGAGGAGTGGGCAGTTTCTGACCAGGATCGGGATGAGGAGCGGGCAGATTCCGATTGGGATGAGGAGTGGGCAGTTTCCGATCAGGATTGAGATGAGGAGTGGGCAGTTTCCGATCAGGATGAGGAGCGGGCAGTTTCTGACCAGGATCGGGATGAGGAGAGGGCAGTTTCCGATCAGGATCGAGATGAGGAGCGGGCAGTTTCCGATCAGGATCAGGATGATGAGTGGGCAGATTCCAATCAGAATCAGGATGAGCGGTGGGCCGTTTGGGATTGGAATTGGGGTGAGATGTGGGCAGTTTTGGATCAGGTTAATGATTGTGCATTTCCAGTCCAGAATGAGGAGTGGTGAGATCTGGATCAGGATAAGGAGTGGACAGTTTCTGATCAGGATCAGGATGAGGAGGGGGCAGTTTTTGATCAGGATCAGGATGAGGAGTGGGCAGTTTCTGATCAGGATCAGGATGAGGAGGGGGCAGTTTCCGATCAGGATGAGGAGTGGGCAGTTTCCGATCAGGATGTGGAGGGGGCAGTTTCCGATCAGGATGAGCAGTGGGCAGTTTCTGATCAGGATCAGGATGAGGAGGGTGCAGTTTCCGATCAGGATGAGGAGGGGGAATTTTTGGATCAGTATGAGGAGCGGGCTGTTTCCGATCGGGATGAGGAGTGGGCTGTTTCTGATCAGGATGAGGAGGGGGCAGTTTGGGATCAGGATGAGGAGCGGGCAGTTTGGGATCAGGATGAGGAGTGGGCAGTTTGGGATCAGCATCAGGAGCGGGTAGTTTCCAATCGGGATCAGGAGTAGCAGTGGGCAGTTTTGGATCGGAATTGGATTGAAGGGCGGGCAGTTTCACATCAGGATGAGGAGCGGACAGTTTCCGATCAGGATCAGGTTGAGGAGTGGGAAGTTTCTAATCAGGATGAGGAGTGGGCATTTTCACATCAGGATCAGGATGAGGAGGGGGCAGTTTCCGATCAGGATGAGGAGGGGGTAGTTCCCGATCAGAATGAGGAGTGGGCTGTTTCCGATCAGGATGAGGAGGGGGCAGTTTCCGATCAGGATGAGGAGTGGGCAGTTTGGGATCAGGATGAGGAGTGGGAAGTTTCTAATCAGGATGAGGAGGGGGCAGTTTCCGATCAGGATCGAAATGAGGAGGAGGCAGTTTTGGATCAGGATGAGGAGTGGGCAGTTTCCTATCGGGATGAGGAGTGGGCAGTTTCCGATCAGGATTGGGATGAGGACTGGGTAGTTTCCAATCAGGATTGGGATGAGGAGTGGGCAGTTTCTGATCAGGATGAGGATGGGCAGTGGGCAGTTTGAGATCGGAATTGGGATGAAGAGCGGGCTGTTTCAGTTCAGGATGAGGAGGGGGCAGTTTTGGATCAGGATGAAGAGGGGGAAGTTTCCGATCAGGATCGAAATGAGGAGGGGGCAGTTTCAGATCTGGATGAGGAGTGGGCAGTTTACGATCAGGATCGGGATGAGGAGCGGGTAGTTTTGGATCAGGATGAGGAGTGAGCAGTTTCCGATCAGGATCGGGATGAGGAGCGGGTAGTTTTGGATCAGGATGAGGAGTGGGCAGTTTCTGATCAGGATCAGGATGAGGAGTGGGCAGTTTCCGATCAGGATCGGGATGAGGAGTGGGCAGTTTCCGATCAGGATCGGGATGAGGAGTGGGCAGTTTCCGATCAGGATCGGGATGAGGAGTGGGCAGTTTCCGATCAGGATCGGGATGAGGAGCGGGTAGTTTTGGATCAGGATGAGGAGCGGGCAATTTTGGATCAGGATGAGGAGGTGGCAGTTTGGGATCAGGATGAGGAGTGGGCAGTTTGGGATCGGAATTGGGATGAGGAGTGGGCAGTTTCACATCAGGATTAGGAGTGGTGAGTTTCAGATCAGGATGAGGATTGGGCAGTTCCAGTTCAGGATGAGGAATGGGCCATTTCGGATCAGGATAAGGAGCGCACAGTTTAGGATCAGGATCAGGATCAGGATGAGGAGCGGACAGTTTCTGATCAGGATCAAGATGAGGAGTGGGCAGTTTCTGACCAGGATCGGGATGAGGAGTAGGCAGTTTCCGATCAGGATCAGGATGAGGAGTGGGCAGTTTCCGATCAGGATCAGGATGAGGAGTGGGCAGTTTCCGATCAGGATCGGGATGAGGAGTGGGCAGTTTCCGATCAGGATGAGGAGTGGGCAGTTTCTGATCAGGATCAGGATGAGGAGTGGGCAGTTTCCGATCAGGATCAGGATGAGGAGTGGGCAGTTTCCGATCAGGATCGGGATGAGGAGTGGGCAGTTTCTGATCAGGATCGGGATGAGGAGCGGGTAGTTTTGGATCAGGATGAGGAGCGGGCAATTTTGGATCAGGATGAGAAGGTGGCAGTTTGGGATCAGGATGAGGAGTGGGCAGTTTGGGATCGGAATTGGGATGAGGAGTGGGCAGTTTCACATCAGGATTACGAGTGGTGAGTTTCAGATCAGGATGAGGATTGGGCAGTTCCAGTTCAGGATGAGGAATGGGCCATTTCGGATCAGGATGAGGACCGCGCAGCTTAGGATCAGGATCAGGATTAGGATGAGGAGCGGACAGTTTCTGATCAGGATGAGGAGTGGGAAGTTTCACATCAGGATCGAGATGAGGAGTGGGCTGTTTCTGATCAGGATGAGGAGTGGGCAGTTTCTGACCAGGATTGGGCAGTTTCCGATCAGGATCGGGATGAGGAGTGGGCAGTTTCCGATCAGGATCGGGATGAGGAGTGGGCAGTTTCCGATCAGGATCGGGATGAGGAGTGGGCAGTTTCCGATCAGGATGAGGAGTGGGCAGTTTCCGATCAGGATCAGGATGAGGAGTGGGCAGTTTCCGATCAGGATCGGGATGAGGAGTGGGTAGTTTCTGATCAGGATGTGAAGTGGGCAGTTTCCGATCAGGATCGGGATGAGGAGCGGGTAGTTTTGGATCAGGATGAGGAGTGGGCAGTTTCCGATCAGGATCGGGATGAGGAGTGGGCAATTTTGGATCAGGATGATGATTGTGCATTTCCAGTCCAGAATGAGGAGTGGTGAGATCCGGATCAGGATAAGGAGTGGACAGTTTCTGATCAGGATCAGGATGAGGAGGGGGCAGTTTTTGATCAGGATCAGGATGAGGAGTGGGCAGTTTCTGATCAGGATCAGGATGAGGAGGGGGCAGTTTCCGATCAGGATGAGGAGTGGGCTGTTTCCGATCAGGATGAGGAGGGGGCAGTTTCCGATCAGGATGAGGAGGGGGCAGTTTCCGATCAGGATGAGCAGTGGGCAGTTTCTGATCAGGATCAGGATGAGGAGGGTGCAGTTTCCGATCAGGATGAGGAGGGGGAATTTTTGGATCAGTATGAGGAGCGGGCTGTTTCCGATCGGGATGAGGAGGGGGCAGTTTGGGATCAGGATGAGGAGTGGGCTGTTTCTGATCAGGATGAGGAGGGGGCAGTTTGGGATCAGGATGAGGAGCGGGCAGTTTGGGATCAGGATGAGGAGTGGGCAGTTTGGGATCAGGATCAGGAGCGGGTAGTTTCCAATCGGGATCAGGAGTAGCAGTGGGCAGTTTTGGATCGGAATTGGATTGAAGGGCGGGCAGTTTCACATCAGGATGAGGAGCGGACAGTTTCCGATCAGGATCAGGTTGAGGAGTGGGAAGTTTCTAATCAGGATGAGGAGTGGGCATTTTCACATCAGGATCAGGATGAGGAGGGGGCAGTTTCCGATCAGGATGAGGAGGGGGCAGTTTGGGATCAGGATGAGGAGGGGGCAGTTTCCGATCAGGATGAGGAGGGGGTAGTTTCCGATCAGGATGAGGAGTGGGCAGTTTGGGATCAGGATGAGGAGTGGGAAGTTTCTAATCAGAATGAGGAGGGGGCAGTTTCCGATCAGGATCGAAATGAGGAGGAGGCAGTTTTGGATCAGGATGAGCAGTGGGCAGTTTCACATCAGGATCGGGATGAGGAGTGGGAAGTTTCTAATCAGAATGAGGAGGGGGCAGTTTCCGATCAGGATCGAAATGAGGAGGGGGCAGTTTCAGATCAGGATGAGGAGTGGGCAGTTTCCTATCGGGATGAGGAGTGGGCAGTTTCCGATCAGGATTGGGATGAGGACTGGGTAGTTTCCAATCAGGATTGGGATGAGGAGTGGGCAGTTTCTGATCAGGATGAGGATGGGCAGTGGGCAGTTTGAGATCGGAATTGGGATGAAGAGCGGGCTGTTTCAGTTCAGGATGAGGAGGGGGCAGTTTTGGATCAGGATGAGGAGTAGGAAGTTTCCGATCAGGATCGAAATGAGGAGGGGGCAGTTTCAGATCTGGATGAGGAATGGGCAGTTTCCGATCAGGATCGGGATGAGGAGCGGGTAGTTTTGGATCAGGATGAGGAGTGGGCAGTTTCCGATCAGGATCGGGATGAGGAGTGGGCAGTTTTGGATCAGGATGAGGAGTGGGCAGTTTCCGATCAGGATCAGGATGAGGAGTGGGCAGTTTTGGATCAGGATGAGGAGTGGGCAGTTTCCGATCAGGATCGGGATGAGGAGTGGGCAGTTTTGGATCAGGATGAGGAGTGGGCAGTTTCCGATCAGGATCAGGATGAGGAGTGGGCAGTTTCCGATCAGGATCGGGATGAGGAGTGGGCAGTTTTGGATCAGGATGAGGAGTGGGCAGTTTCCGATCAGGATCAGGATGAGGAGTGGGCAGTTTCCGATCAGGATCGGGATGAGGAGTGGGCAGTTTCCGATCAGGATCGGGATGAGGAGTTGGCAGTTTCCGATCAGGATCGGGATGAGGAGTGGGCAGTTTCCGATCAGGATCGGGATGAGGAGTGGGCAGTTTCAGATCAGGATCGGGTTGAGGAGTGGGCAGTTTCCGATCAGGATCGGGAGGAGGAGGGGGCAGTTTGGGATCAGGATGAGGAGTGGGCTGTTTCCGATCAGGATCGGGATGAGGACTGGGCAGGTTCATGAGGCAATTTTAAATCTTGGTCGACAGAAGCTGCTTCCTGCTCTCCCTCACCATTCACTGTTCGATTCTGTTGATGCAGCTGAGGCTGTCTTTCTGTCTCCCCCACCCCTACCTGTCACTGCAGCTCCGCCACTGAGAGATTCTGTTCCCCACCATCTCCTCCACCCCCCTCTCCAGACTGAGAGGTCAGGTCAGACTCACCGTCCCTCCTGCTTTGTGGAGTTGAGCTCAGGGCTGAAGGGCCTGTCTACCCCCCCCGGCTCCCCCCCCACCCCCTGCCTCGCGCCCCGCACCCCCCCCCCCCCCCCCCCCACCGCGCCCCATGCTCACTGTGGGCCCTTCTACATTACTCTGGCAGGCAGCTGCTGCCTTGTGTTTGCTTTGACTTTCAGTGAGGTTAGTTCACAGGTGGAAACATTCCTCCTGACCCAGGAATGGTGATTTGTGTGGGGATTAAGCGGAGACATTGCACTGAGAGATTTACGAGCCGAGTCTGTAGGAATACACCAGGAAAATGTAACAAAACATTTCGAAGCATTGTAGATATCAAAAGCACATTGTGTGTGATGGATGCATGTGGGAAACATCCTCTTCAAGCTGTCTAATGAGTGGCTGTCTACCCCTTTGTCCAAGAGTCTGTAACTCACCCTCCCTCTCAGTCTTTATCTAGCACAGCTCAGAGGAAATGTTATCTCCCCATGTGGTACTGAATCATCCAGACCAATTGTCTCTCGGTTTCATTCCCATTCTGGGCAAACACTGACCTCTGTGATCCCAAGAAATCTGCTCCCATATTCCTGCCCTGTGATGGGGATCTGTGTGCTGCCTATCAGTTACCAAAACAATTAGTCTTTATTATGATGCTACCTGTGGTTCAATAGCTTACCCCCTCTCTCTAGGTTGTTTGTTCACAGGTTGTATCCATGTTTGAGAAAGCGGCCCCAACATGATCCAGAGATAAGGGACGAAGGACAGAGGAATTCCAATTTATACAGCACTTTTCACCTGCTCAGGACTCCCAATCATTTCTCAGCCAATGAAATTCCTCAGAAAACCCAGCTATTAAATGGTGTGCACAGTGTTGTGTGACAGGCTGAGTGTGTCAGGGGCACAGCATCGCGACAACTTTTTAAAATATTCATCCATGGGATGTGGGCCAGCATTTATTACCCATCCCTAGCTGCCCTTGAGAAGGTGGTGGTGAGCTGCCTTCTTGAACCGCTGCAGTCCATGTGGTGTAGGTACACCCACAGTGCTGTTAGGGAGGGAGTTCCAGGATTTTGACCCAGTGACAGTGAAGGAACGGCGATATATTTCCAAGTCAGGATGGTGAGTGACTTGGAGGGGAACTTACAGGTGGTGGTGTTCCCATGTATCTGCTGCCCTTGTCCTTCTAGATGGTAGTGGTCATAGGTTTGGAAGACGCTGTCAAAGGAGCCTTGGTGAATTCCTGCAGTGCATCTTGTAGATGGTACACACTGCTGTTACTGTGCATCAGTGGTGGAGGGAGTGAATGTTTGTGGATGTGGTGCCAATCAAGCGGGCTGCTTTGTCCTGGATGGTGTCAAGCTTCTTGAGTGTTGTGGGAGCTGCACTCATCCAGGCAAGTGGGGAGTATTCCATCACACTCCTGACTTGTGCCTTATAGATGATGGACAGGCTTTGGGGAATCAGGAGGTAAGTTAATCACCGCAGGATTGCCAGCCTTTGACCTGCTGTTGTAGCCACAGTATTTATATGGCTAGTCCAGTTCAGTTTCTGGTCAATGGTAACTCTCAGGATGTTGATAGTGGGGGATTCAGCGATGATAATGACATTGAACATCAGGGGGCGATGGTTGGATTCTCTCTTGTTGGAGATGGTCGTTGCCTGACACTTGTGTGGCGTGAATGTTACTTGCCACTTGTCAGCCCAAACCAGGGTATTGTCCATGTCTTCATACATACAGGCATGGACCACTTCCGGATGTGTCAGGTCCTGTACAGTGCTGAAATATAATGGATTAGTTTGGATTATGGGCCGAAATTTCTAGAATGGTGCTTGAACCCACAATATCTCTTCAGAAGCAAGAATTCTCCCATTGAGCTGTGGCTGAGACACTTTGTGTTATTCTTAAACTTCCTTGCAGACGGG
>JANJGN010000029.1:28802141-28858462 GCA_026770705.1 Isurus oxyrinchus
GAGGCACCTTCTGTTCCCCAAAAACGACTCTTCATCTCGCAGGATCTGGTGGCTGAATCGGTAACGGGCAACCCCCCTGAAACAAAACAAGGTGCTGGTGATGGAAGACAGATCAATGACTGTTACAGCCAATATTCTCTCACACACACACAGGTCTGACTGTTACAGCCAATATTCACACACACACACAGGTCTGACTGTTACAGCCAATATTGTCTCACACACACACACAGACCTTCTGATCCCAGACACACACACTGCAGTCTCACCTCAGGATGTAGACAGACCGTCTCTCCAGCAGTAAATCTACTCGATCCGCATCATTGTCTTCACTCAATAAACGCATCACACTCCCCGATAACAGGCAGAGCCCGGCAATGGTATCCCCACAGAACTATGAGACAGAGAGAGGAGAGTATAAATAACAATCCTCATACCGCAGACAGACAGTCTCCTGTTCCCACATCCCCCCCCTAACCCCACGCCATACACAGACACAGTTCCTCACCACTGTAGAAGCTGAGGCAGTCTGTGCCTTCAGGACCCTTTTAGTCAGCCATCTAAAATCTTCACTTTTGCAACAATTCTTGTGAAAATTGAGGAATCTTCGACAGGGACACTCACAGAACAGATACATTTTGGTCCGAAGAATGAGCAGAGTCAAGATAAAGTAAGTGGTACAATGATAACGGGATTGTAGGAATAGAGACACCTGGTTGGGAGGAGGGGGGAGGCTGTGGTGGTGTGTATAGACAAATCTTTAAAGAGGGTAGGATGAGTTGAAAAGGCTCTTACGGTAATAAAGTGAAGGATTACACATGCCTTGTTAATAGAAAAATAGATTACAAAAGCAAGATTAAGTGCCTTTTGGGTGGAGATAGTTTGGGTACAAACCAAACATATTCCCGTAAGGAGCAAAGATGGGACATTGAAACCCGAGATTGCCCTGGATGAGAAAGAAGATCAAGGTTAACACAAACTAGTAAAACGAGGTGTATGTCAGGTACAGAATACAACTGAAAACCAGGCAAAGTATAGAGTGCATCGGGAAAGATTGGCAAAGAGAGTGAGTATGAGGACAGAAACATAAAAGGGAACACAAAGCACTAGTATAAAAGTATAAAGATAGTTCAAGAAATGATGAGCTGATTAGGACAGAAGAATTGCAAAATTGAATTGTAATTTGTAAAAATTGAAGTCAATGGGAATCAAGGGGAGAATTCGCCACTGGCTGGACCCTTACCTAGCACAAAGGGAGAGCGTCTCAGGCCCAGGACACAGCTGCAGGAATTGCTCAGGGTTGCAGACAACAGACTTAGTCAGGAAATAGAAGATCAAAGGGACAGTGGTAATTTTGGTGAATAATCGAAGGATGGGGGGCAGACTGTAGAGGTGAACATGTGTTTTTCTGACTGGACAGAAGCCTGCAGTGGGTTCCTCCAGGGGTCAGTGTTCGGGTGGTTATTTTTCTGGTTATATACAAGTGTCCTGGACTTAGGTATGGGGTGTACACTTTCAAAGTTTACCAGTGATAGGAAACTTGGCCACATAGTAAGGAGTGAAGAGCATTGTAGCAAGTCTCAGGAGTTCACAGACAGACTGGTGAGATTGGCAGACACATGGCAGATTCTAATTAATATGGGTAAGTGTGAAGAGAGACGGTTTAGGGAGAAACTCTTTGTGAGGGGGGATCGCTAACCAGAGGAAATAGACTTAAAGTGATTGGAAAAAGAGCTGGAAGCGACATGAGGAAATTAATGTTAGGCATTGAGTTCTGATGATCTGGAATTAACTGCAAGGACAGTGCAAGTGCATAAAAGGAAAACTTTCAAAAGGGAATTGGATAAATGCTTGAAAGGGAGAGATGTGCAGCAAAAGGAATCGAACAAATAACAACCCTGCAATCGCAGATGGTGTGGTATCAACATTGTCATGTGCTTCTGATATTTACCTTCACACTGTCCACATGGGGATTGATGAAACCAGTTTTCTCAAGGTCCAGCACATGTACCATTGAGAGCTGGGGGACTCCTGGGGGAAACGCAATATCCCGCAGCCGCTGCACAATAGATTCACTCTGCTCAGTCCAATGTGCTTTTTCTATCTCACGGTATCCATGGATTACCTTATGTCAAAGACATTGAAAAATCAATTAAAAATCAGAACACTGCAGCGGACATTATCCTTAAAGATAAAGGATGGAACACCAGGAATAATTGAGTCACAATCTCAACTCCCATTGCAGTGTCAGACGGTCGGTACTGAGGGAGTGCGGCACTGTCAGAGGGTCAGTACTGAGGGAATGCGGCACTGTCAGAGGTTCAGTACTGAGGGAGTGCTGCACTGTCAGAGGGTCAGTACTGAGGGAGTGCTGCACTGTTGGCGGGTCTGTACTGAGGGAGCACTGCACTGTTGGAGGGTCAGTACTGAGGGGGTGCTGCACTGTCAGAGGGTCAGTACTGAGGGGGTGCTGCATTGTCAGAGGGTCAGTACTGAGGGAGTGCTGCACTGTTGGTGGGTCTGTACTGAGGGAGTGCTGCACTGTTGCAGGGTCAGTACTGAGGGGGTGCTGCACTGTCAGAGGGTCAGTACTGAGGGAGTGCCGCACTGTCAGAGGGTCAGTACTGAGGGAGCGCTGCACTGTCACAGGGTCAGTACTGAGGGAGTGCTGCACTGTCACAGGGTCAGTACTGAGGGAGTGCTGCACTGTCAGAGGGTCAGTACTGAGGGAGCGCTGCACTGTCAGAGGGTCAGTACTGAGGGAGCGCTGCACTGTCAGAGGGTCAGTACTGAGGGAGTGCTGCACTGTCAGAGGGTCAGTACTGAGGGAGTGCTGCACTGTCAGAGGGTCAGTACTGAGTTGGTGCTGCACTGTCAGAGGGTCAGTACTGAGGGAGCGCTGCACTGTCACAGGGTCAGTACTGAGGGAGTGCTGCACTGTCAGAGGGTCAGTACTGAGGGAGTGCTGCACTGTCAGAGGGTCAGTACTGAGGGAGTGCTGCACTGTCAGAGGGTCAGTACTGAGGGAGCGCTGCACTGTCAGAGGGCCAGTATTGAGGGAGCGCTGCATTGTCAGAGGGTCAGTACTGAGGGAGCGCCGCACTGTGAGAGGGTCAGTACTGAGTTGGTGCTGCACTGTAGAAGGGTCAGTACTGAGGGAGCACCGCACTGTCAGAGGGTCAGTACTGAGGGAGCACCGCACTGTCAGAGGGTCAGTACTGAGGGAGCACCGCACTGTCAGAGGGTCAGTACTGAGTTGGTGCTGCACTGTAGAAGGGTCAGTACTGAGGGAGCACCGCACTGTCAGAGGGTCAGTACTGAGTTGGTGCTGCACTGTAGAAGGGTCAGTCCTGAGGGAGCACCGCACTGTCAGAGGGTCAGTACTGAGGGAGCACCGCACTGTCAGAGGGTCAGTACTGAGTTGGTGCTGCACTATAGAAGGGTCAGTACTGAGGGAGCACCGCACTGTCAGAGGGTCAGTACTGAGGGAGTGCTGCACTATCAGAGGGTCAGTACTGAGGGAGAGCTGCACTGTAGAAGGGTCAGTACTGAGGGAGCGCTGCATTGTCAGAGGGTCAGTACTGAAGGAGTGCTGCACTGTCAGTGGGTCAGTACTGAGGGAGCGCTGCACTGTCAGAGGGTCAGTACTGAGGGAGTGCTGCACTGTCAGTGGGTCAGTACTGAGGGGAGTGCTGCACTGTCAGAGGGTCAGTACTGAGGGAGTGCTGCACTGTCAGAGGGTCAGTACTGAGGGAGTGCTGCACTGTCACAGGGTCAGTACTGAGGGAGTGCTGCATTGTCAGAGGGTCAGTACTGAGTTGGTGGTGCACTGTCAGAGGGTCAGTACTGAGTTGGTGCTGCACTGTAGAAGGGTCAGTACTGATGGAGCGCCGCACTGTCAGAGGTCAGTACTGAGGGAGTGCTGCACTGTCAGAGGGTCAGTACTGAGGGAGCACTGCACTGTCAGAGGGTCAGTACTGAGTTGGTGCTGCACTATATAAGGGTCAGTTCTGAGGGAACGCTGCACTGTCGGAGGGTCAGTACTGAGGGAGTGCTGCACTGTCAGAGGGTCAGTACTGAGGGAGTGCTGCACTGTCAGAGGGTGAGTACTGAGGGAGTGCTGCACTGTCAGAGGGTCAGAACTGAGGGAGTGCTGCATTGTCAGAGGGTCAGTACTGAGTTGGCGCTGCACTGTAGAAGGGTCAGTACTGAGTTGGTGCTGCACTATAGAAGGGTCAGTACTAAGGGAGCACCGCACTGTCAGAGGGTCAGGACTGAGTTGGTGCTGCACTGTAGAAGGGTCAGTACTGAGGGAGCACCGTACTCTCAGAGGGTCAGTACTGAGGGAGTGCTGCACTGTCAGAGGTTCAGTACTGAGGGAGTGCTGCATTGTCAGAGGGTCAGTACTGAGGGAGTGCTGCACTGTCAGAGGGTCAGTACTGAGGGAGCGCTGCACTGTCAGAGGGTCAGTACTGAGGGAGTGCTGCACTGTCAGAGGGTCAGTACTGAGGGAGTGCTGCACTGTCAAGAGGGCCAGTATTGAGGGAGCGTTGCACTGTCAAAGGGTCAGTACTGAGGGAGCACCGCACTGTCAGAAAGTCAGTACTGAGTTGGTGCTGCACTATATAAGGGTCAGTACTGAGGGAGCGCTGCACTGTCAGAGGGTCAGTACTGAGGGAGTGCTGCACTGTCACAGGGTCAGTACTGAGGGAGCGCTGCACTGTCAGAGGGTCAGTACTGAGGGAGTGCTGCACTGTCAGAGGGCCAGTATTGAGGGAGCGTTGCACTGTCAGAGGGTCAGTTCTGAGGGGAGCACCGCACTGTCAGAGGGTCAGTACTGAGTTGGTGCTGCACTGTAGAAGGGTCAGTACTGAGGGAGCACCGCACTGTCAGAGGGTCAGTACTGAGGGAGCACCGCACTGTCAGAGGGTCAGTACTGAGTTGGTGCTGCACTGTAGAAGGGTCAGTACTGAGGGAGCACCGCACTGTCAGAGGGTCAGTACAGAGGGAGCACCGCACTGTCAGAGTGTCAGTACTGAGGGAGTGCTGCACTGTCAGAGGGTCAGTACTGAGGGTGTGCTGCACTGTCAGAGGGTCAGTACTGAGGGAGTGCTGCACTGTCAGAGGGTCAGTACTGAGGGAGCACCGCACTGTCAGAGGGTCAGTACAGAGGGAGCACCGCACTGTCAGAGTGTCAGTACTGAGGGAGTGCTGCACTGTCAGAGGGTCAGTACTGAGTTGGTGCTGCACTGTCAGAGGGTCAGTACTGAGGGAGCGCTGCACTGTCAGAGGGTCAGTACTGAGGGAGTGCCGCACTGTCAGAGGGTCAGTACTGAGGGAGTGCTGCATTGTCAGAGGGTCAGTACTGAGGGGAGTGCTGCACTGTCAGAGGGTCAGTACTGAGGGAGTGCTGCATTGTCAGAGGGTCAGTACTGAGGGAGTGCTGCACTGTCAGAGGGTCAGTACTGAGGGAGCGCTGCACTTCAGAGGGTCAGTACTGAGGGAGTGCTGCACTGTCAGAGGGTCAGTACTGAGGGAGTGCTGCACTGTCAAGAGGGCCAGTATTGAGGGAGCGTTGCACTGTCAAAGGGTCAGTACTGAGGGAGCACCGCACTGTCAGAAAGTCAGTACTGAGTTGGTGCTGCACTATATAAGGGTCAGTACTGAGGGAGCGCTGCACTGTCAGAGGGGTCAGTACTGAGGGAGTGCTGCACTGTCACAGGGTCAGTACTGAGGGGAGCGCTGCACTGTCAGAGGGTCAGTACTGAGGGAGTGCTGCACTGTCAGAGGGCCAGTATTGAGGGAGCGTTGCACTGTCAGAGGGTCAATTCTGAGGGAGCACCGCACTGTCAGAGGGTCAATACTGAGTTGATGCTGCACTGTAGAAGGGTCAGTACTGAGGGAGCACCGCACTGTCAGAGGGTCAGTACTGAGTTGGTGCTGCACTGTAGAAGGGTCAGTACTGAGGGAGCACCGCACTGTCAGAGGGTCAGTACAGAGGGAGCACCGCACTGTCAGCAGTGTCAGTACTGAGGGAGTGCTGCACTGTCAGAGGGTGAGTACTGAGGGAGTGCTGCACTGTCAGAGGGTCAGTACTGAGGGAGTGCTGCACTGTCACAGGGTCAGTACTGAGGGAGTGCTGCACTGTCAGAGGGTCAGTACTGAGGGAGTGCTGCACTGTCAGAGGGTCAGTACTGAGGGAGTGCTGCACTGTCAGAGGGTCAGTGCTGTGGGCGTGCTGCACTGTCAGAGGGTCAGTACTGAGGGAGTGCTGCACTGTCAGAGGGTCAGTACTGAGGGAGTGCTGCACTGTCAGAGGGTCAGTACTGAGGGAGTGCTGCACTGTCAGAGGGTCAGTACTGAGGGAGTGCTGCACTGTCAGAGGGTCAGTACTGAGGGAGTGCTGCACTGTCAGAGGGTCAGTGCTGTGGGCGTGCTGCACTGTCAGAGGGTCAGTACTGAGGGAGTGCTGCACTGTCAGAGGGTCAGTACTGAGGGAGTGCTGCACTGTCAGAGGGTCAGTACTGAGGGAGTGCTGCACTGTCAGAGGGTCAGTACTGAGGGAGCGCTGCACTGTCAGAGGGTCAGTACGGACAGGGTTTGAGGCCCGGGAGCTGCTCCTCGGCCCCCGGGTGGGGGTTGAAGCTGCGGCCGGACCTGGTCCCAATGCTCCCGCTGGTATCGCTGCCTCTGGAGCCGCGGTTCCAGCTCCCGGAGAATCGCCGCCTCCTGCTCGGGGCTGATGAACTCCTGGCGCAGCTCCACATCCCGGGACACCCGCTCCAGCACCGCGGGGTTAGAGCCCAGTAGGAGCGGGAGGCCCGAGGCTGCGTGCGGCCTCCTCCCGCCGAAAGGCCTCAACCACCGGAAACTCCTCCGCATGGGCGCCGCCATCTTGGAGCGGAGCGCCGCATTGTGGGATCGGCGCCTGCGCACTGCTCACAATGCCCTGCGACCTCTGACCCTTGCTGTAGAACCAAAACAGAATTACCTGGAAAAACTCAGCAGCTCTGGCAGCATCGGCGGAGAAGAAAAGAGTTGACGTTTCGAGTCCTCATGACCCTTCGACAGTACAGGGTGAATATAAGGAAGGGGTGAAATATAAGCTGGTTTAAGGTGGGGGGGGGGGGGTTGGGTGGGGGGAGAGAAGTGGAGGGGTGAGGGTTGTAGGGACAAGCAAGCAGTGATAGGAGCAGATCATCAAAAGATGTCACAGACAACAGAACACGGAGGTGTTAAAGGTGGTGATATTATCTAAAATAATGTGTTCTTTTGTTCTGTTGTCTGTGACATCTTTTGCTGATCTGTTTCTATCACTGCTTGCTTACCCCTACAACCACCCCCCCCCCTCCATTTCTCCCCCCCCCCCCCCCCCCCCCCCACCTTAAACCAGCTTATATTTCACCCCTCTCCTTGGATTCACTCAGTTCTGTCGAAGGGTCATGAGAACTCGAAACGTCAACTCTTTTCTTCTCCGCCGATGCTGCCAGACCTGCTGAGTTTTTCCAGGGAATTCTGTTTTTGTTTTGGATTTCCAGCATCCGCAGTTTTCTTTGTTTTTATCTCTGTATTTTTTAACCCTTCCTGTAGGTTCACTCTGGCCCCACCCACCTTTATCTTTCAGTAATGAGAAAACAACCACCAGGAACAAATATTCTTCATTTCCAAGCGGCCCCTCCTTATAACCTCTCCCCTCTGACTCTCCCATGTAACCTTTCACCTGATACACCCTCCCCTTTGACCGTTCCCTGTAACCTTTCCCCATAATCTCTACCCCCTGACTGTACTCTGTGACCTTTCCCCTGTAACCCCTCCTCACATTCCCATGACTAACCCTGAGTCCAGCTGGGATTGACCACTCGGTGGGTGTGGGGGGGGTCACTATCTCTGCCCCAGTCAGAGCCCCGGATCCAGGGGAAACTGGAAATTCAGGATTGATGGCAGCAAATTGTAGGAATGAAGTGGACAGTCCCTCTGGGATTTTATTAGTCTCTGGGTTTTTATTACAGTCTCTGGTTTTTTATTAGTCTCTTTGGGTTTTTATTACACTCTCTGTTTTTGTTACTGTCTTGTTTTTTTTTTTACAGTCTCTTTTTTTATTACAGTCTTTCTGATTTTTTTTATTACAGTCCGTCTGGTTTTTTTATTACAGTCTCTCTGGTTGCTGAACTAAGGGTTGAATGGTGAATATTGCCCTGGGCACTGGCAGGGATGAGAAATTTCCAACAACTTTTGAATTACGAGAATTCGCTGTTTTTAATTTTTTTTTTCCAGCCTTGGCCGCCACCTGCTCCAATGTGGTCAGAGCCGGAAAATCTCTTCCTCTGCCAAACACGAGGCCGGGGGCAGACTGCAGGGAGCTGTCACTCACCCCTCCCCCAGGAGGATAAACTCTGCTGCTGGCTGCCTGGTGGAGCTGCGCTGTTCAGCAAGCTGGCCAGGGAAAGCAGCACCGAAGCAAAGCAAGTTTTTTTTTCTCTGAAAGACTTGGAAATAGTGACTGCAGGGAAAGTGAAGATTTACTGGAAATTGTGCAGTGTGTTACTTATTAATTTGTCATTGCGAAATAGAGTGATATGTTTAAACTTGTGCACCTGAAGGAACGTGTGAAGGTTGATTACCTCTGATCTCCAGCATTATAAGGAATAACAGAATTCTTTTGCAGCATTGAAAAAAAGCTCAAGAGCTTTATTCTTCATGGCTTTATTCAGTGAGATGTTAGACTGTAACTAGCTTTAAAATGTAAGATGTTGCAATACTTGATCATTGCAAAGAAAAAACTCAAGACACAAGGACCTTTCTTAAACAATGTAACATTTTACATATTGAGAATCAAACAGTTAGTGTGAAACATGTTATTCATTAGCCAAAGTACTTTCACTATTGCTGAAAAAAAAGAGACACAATGTTTTTCTTCTTGTACTGATCAGGACACTCGCAAGAATACCAATGTAAGGGGGAAAACAATTTATACTGTACGTGAAGGGAGTGCTGATTGGTAGTTAAGTAGCATTGCCATGGAAAATGCTCCACTGATGGTGACTGACAGTTAACTGCCAAGTATTGTTTGAAACTTAAACCAAACAGCATATCCCAGCCACTGTTTGCAACAGGCAAGGTACAAACCATAGCCAACCAGCCCATTTGCAAAGCTCAAAGTACTGTGTCCAACATTAGAAGTGATTCTGTGATTGGACAACATTTGCTAAATAACCCTCAGTGTGCTAAGAATTACGCTGACAACCAATTTAAGATTGTCAGTCGGGTTCGCAGTGTGGTGCATTTGCGTATACTGGAAGCTACATATATTAATACACAGGGCCGTTTGTTGCAGACAGAAAGAACATATACACACACTGTGCCTGTTTCAGCTAAACAAAATAAGTGACAGCCATTCGCTGACTCATTCCTCAGGACAATGCCTTGACCCATCAGGGTCAAGCTGCCTGGTTTAAATCTCAAACAATGCTTGCCAGTTAGCTGTCAGTCCCCTTCAGTGGTGCATTCTCAATGGCTACGCCACTTGCCAACCAATCAGCAATCTCTTCAAATACAGAATAAATAGTTGATTTCCGCTTATATTGGTATTCTTATAAAGTGTCCTGATGAGTTCAAGAGGAAAAGCTTTAACACATCTCTTTTTTCAGCAATACTCCAGTTCTGTACTATCAAACGACAAAGTACTTTTAGGAAATAGACTCAGAACAATGTGGTTTAGATGAATTAGTATTCTATAATGAATCTGAAAACTAGCTCCTGCTGCTAATTCAGATTTGTACCTTTTTTGTTTACGAGTTCCTCATTGAATCAAGTCCAAATGAGAATTCTTGCAAAACAGGAGGAAACGGAAATGTTAAGGGACACAGGACGACAAGCTACCCAGGAGGGGTCAGGGCAGCCCGAGGCTCGGCTGATTCAGTGAATTGGTGCCAGTTTCCAGCCATGGTGAAATTTCACAGAGACAGGCTGAGTCTGAGCCCTATTGTGACCCCATCTTCAATGTGCTTCACAAATCACAATTAAAAAGTAATTGTAAAGCTGATCAGAGCTGATAAATTAGATTTTATTTCCATGTTTGAGTAAGTTTATTTGTTCAACAATCTCACAGCTTCTCCCCTGATCTTTGTACAACACAAACTATGTCCAGGGAAGAAGAAGGGTTTTATCATGTCTGCTGCCCTGGGAGTGAGGAGGAAGGTGGGTCAAGTCTGCTATCAAGACCGGGACTTGGGAGAGGGGGGTCTTCTGTGGCCATAACCAAGTAGAGGAGAGGGTGGGTTACCGATGGAGGAAGGGAGAGATGCAAGTGTGACGGTTGGGCGTGGCTGCGGGTACCAGTCATTCCTGGGAGGGGCCTGGCCCGTTACCATGGTGTTACCGGGGTGAGGGAGGGGCCTGGCCTGTTACTATGGTGTTACCGGGGTGAGGGAGGGGCCTGGCCCGTTACCATGGTGTTACCAGGGTGAGGGAGGGGCCTGGCCCGTTACCATGGTGTTACCGGGGTGAGGGAGGGGCCTGGCCCGTTACCATGGTGTTACCGGGGTGAAGGAGGGGCCTGGCCCGTTACCATGGTGTTACCGGGGTGAAGGAGGGGCCTGGCCAATTACCATGGTGTTACCGGGGGTGAGGGAGGGGCCTGGCCCATTACCATGGTGTTACCGGGGGTGAGGGAGGGGCCTGGCCTGTTACCATGGTGTTACCGGGGTGAAATAGGGGCCTGGCCTGTTACCATGGCGGGGACATGGGTTGCGGGTTCTGCAGGTATGACATCACCACTGCTGAAATTGACAACCTGAAAAACAAAGAGGTGAAAGGTCAGGGCTCACAGCAATAACACGTCACAAATCACAAAGATGGTCTCCCAGCACCTGCAACTGACATTCTCCTTCAACAAAATCCTCTAAACCATTCCTTACCCTCCCCAAGGCACCAATACCCTCTCCATGGCCCTTCCAGCCTGCATCAAATCCAGCAACAACCTATGTCTCAATGTGCTTCAGAAGGGCAGTGCTGAGGGTTCACCTGGGGAATCAATACTGAGGGACCGCTGGGGGGAGGGGAGGTCAGTACTGAGGGAGTGCTGGGGGTGGGGTGGGGGTCAGCGCTGAGGGAGCAGGGGTTTGGGGGGGCGGGGTGGTGAGAGGGTCAGCGCTGAGGGAGTGCTGGGGGTGGGGTGGGGGGTCAGCGCTGAGGGAGCAGGGGTTTGGGGGGGGGGGGGTGGTGAGAGGGTCAGCGCTGAGGGAGTGCTGGGAGCAGGGGGCGTGCGACAGCGCTGAGTGAGCGCTGGGAGGAGGGGAGGTCAGTTCTGAGGGAGGGGTGGGTGGGGGGTCAACACTGAGGAAGGAGCGGGGGTGGGGGTGGGGGTGGGGGTCAACGCTGAGAGAGCACCCGGGGCTGCCAGGGGGGTCAGCGCTGCATGAGTGCTGCACCATTGGTGGTAACAACTTGTGGATGAGATGTTCAATCCCAAAACCATGTCTGTCCTCTCAGGTTAAAGCTCAGAAAAGCTGGTGTGTGGCGTGTTGGATGGTAAGGGGCGGGGGCAGGGGGGTGTCCTGAGGACAATACTTTCCCTGCAATCGACATTAGTGGATATAGATAACATGTTCATTCATTTGATTTCTCCGACAGCTGTTTTGTGGGAGCCTTCTGTGTGAGGACTGACTGGCATTTCCGGCATTGTAACAGTTTCTTAAAGTGCATCATCGACTGAAAAATGTTTGTGACATTTGAAGCTGAAATGAATGAGAATAAAAGGAAAAGGTTTCACATACATGAAACTGCTCATCATTTGTTTGGTGTCTTCTGAGCTGCGTGAGTTTGCAAAACTGATAAAGGAGCAGTAGACAGCAATCCAGGCACACCACTTCAACTACAGACAGAGAGAGGGAGAGAGAGACGTCAACCCCTGGGCACTGCAAACACATCCCATATCAAACCCCAACCCCAGACTACACACGTGTCAAACCCCAACCCCAAACTACACCCCTATCAAACCCCAACCCCAAACTACACCCGTGTCAAACCCCAACCCCAAACTACACCCATATCAAACCCCAACCCCAAACTACACCCCTATCAAACCCCAACCCCAAACTACACCCGTATCAAACCCCAACCCCAAACTACACCTGTGTCAAAGCCCAACCCCAAACTACACCCATATCAAACCCCAACCCCAAACTACACCCGTGTCAAACCCCAACCCCAAACTACACCCGTACCAAACCCCAACCCCAAACAACACCCCTATCAAACCCCAACCCCAAACTACACC
Organism: Isurus oxyrinchus; assembly: GCA_026770705.1. Classification (NCBI taxonomy): domain Eukaryota; kingdom Metazoa; phylum Chordata; class Chondrichthyes; order Lamniformes; family Lamnidae; genus Isurus; species Isurus oxyrinchus. Next base: position 28,814,419 of record JANJGN010000029.1, read on the forward strand.
CGTGTCAAACCCCAACCCCAAACTACACCCGTGTCAAACCCCAACCTACACTCCTATTAAACCCCAACCCCAAACTACACCCCTATCAAATCCCAACCCCAAACTACACCCCTATCAAACCCCAACCTACACCCCTATCAAACCCCAACCCCAAACTACACCCCTATTAAACCCCAACCCCAAACTACACCCCTATCAAACCCCAACCCCAAACTACACCCCTATTAAACCCCAACCCCAAACTACACCCCTATCAAACCCCAACCCCAAAACTACAACCGTGTCAAACCCCAACCCCAAACTACACCCGTATCAAACCCCAACCCCAAACTACAACCGTATCAAACCCCAACCCCAAACTACACCCCTATCAAACCCCAACCCCAAACTACAACCGTATCAAACCCCAACCCCAAACTACACCCCTATCAAACCCCAACCCCAAACTACACCCGTATCAAATCCCAACCCCAAACTACACCCGTGTCAAACCCAAACCCCAACCCCAAACTACAACCGTGTCAAAGCCCAACCCCAAACTACACCCGTATCAAACCCCAACATCAAACTACACCCTATCAAACCCCAAACTACACCCCTATCAAATCCCAACCCCAAACTACACCCGTGTCAAACCCCAACCCCAAACTACACCCGTGTCAAACCCCAACCCCAAACTACACCCGTGTCAAACCCCAACCCCAAACTACACCTGTATCAAACCCCAACCTACACCCCTATCAAACCCCAACTACCCCCTATCAACCCAAACCCCAACCCCAAACTACAACCGTGTCAAAGCCCAACCCCAAACTACACCTGTATCAAACCCCAACACCAAACTACACCCGTGTCAAACCCCAATCCCAAACTACACCTGTATCAAACGCCCAACACCAAACTACACCCGTGTCAAACCCCCAACCCCAAACTACACCCGTGTCAACCCCCAACCCCAAACTACACCCGTGTCAAACCCCAACCCCAAACTACCCCGTGTCAAACCCCAACCTACACCCGTGTCAAACCCCAACCCCAAACTACACCCGTATCAAACCCCAAACCTAAACTACACTCCTATCAAACCCCAACCCCCAAACTACACCCATATCAAACCCCAACCCCAAACTACACTCCTATAAACCCCCAACCCCAAACTACACCCCTATCAAACCCCAACCCCAAACTACACCCCTATCAAACCCCAACCCCAAACTACACCCCTATCAAACCCAACCCCAAACTACACCCCTATCAAACCCCAACCCCAAACTACACCCCTATCAAACCCCAACCCCAACTACACCCCTATCAAACCCCAACCCCAAACTACACCCCTATCAAACCCCAACCCCAAACTACACCCCTATCAAACCCCAACCCCCAAACTACACCCTATCAAACCCCAACCCCAAACTACACCCCTATCAAACCCCCACCCCAAACTACACCCGTATCAAACCCCAACCCCAAACTACACCCTATCAACCCCAACCCCAAACTACACCCGTATCAAACCCCAACCCCAAACTACACCCCTATTAAACCCAACCCCAAACTACACCCCTATCAAACCCCAACCCCAAACTACAACCGTGTCAAACCCCAACCCCAAACTACACCCCTATCAAACCCAACCCCAAACTACACCCCTATCAAACCCCAACCCCAAACTACACCCCTATCAAACCCCAACCCCAAACTACACCCGTATCAAACCCCAACCCCAAACTACACCCGTATCAAACCCCAACCCCAAACTACACCCGTATCAAAGCCCAACCCCAAACTACACCCGTATCAAACCCCAACCCCAAACTACACCCGTATCAAACCCCAACCCCAACCCCAAACTACAACCGTGTCAAAGCCCAACCCCAAACTACACCTGTATCAAACCCCAACATCAAACTACACCCGTATCAAACCCCAAACTACAGCCCTATCAAAATCCCAACCCCAAACTACACCCGTGTCAAACCCCAACCCCAAAATACACCCCTATCAAACCCCAACCTACACCTCTATCAAACCCCAAACTACACCCTATCAAACCCCAACCCCAAACTACACCCGTATCAAAGCCAACCCCAACCTACACCCGTATCAAACCCCAACCCCAAACTACACTCCTATCAAACCCCAACCCCAAACTACACCCCTATCAAACCCCAACTCCAAACTACAACCGTGTTCAAACCCAACCCCAAACTACAACCGTGTCAAACCCCAACCCCAAACTACACCCCTATCAAACCCCAACCCCAAACTACACCCCTATCAAACCCCAACCCCAAACTACACCCCTATCAAACCCCAACCCCAAACTACACCCCTATCAAAGCCCAACCCCAAACTACACCCGTATCAAAGCCCAACCCCAAACTACACCCGTATCAAACCCCAATCCCAAACTACACCTGTATCAAACCCCAACCCCAAACTACACCCGTATCAAACCCCAACCCCAAACTACAGCTGTATCAAACCCCAACCCCAAACTACACCTGTATCAAACTCCAACCCCAAACTACACCCATATCAAAGCCTAACACCAAACTACACGCGTATCAAACCCAAACCCCAAACTATACCTGTATTAAACCCCAACCCCAAACTACAGCTGTATTAAACCCCAACCCCAAACTACACCCGTATCAAACACCAACCACAACCCCAAACTACACCCGTAACAAACCCCAACACCAAACTACACCCGTATCAAACCCCAACCCCAAACTACATCCGTATCAAACCCCAACCCCAAACTACACCCGTATCAAACCCCAACCCCAAACTACACCCGTATCAAACCCCAACCCCAAACTACACCCGTATCAAACCCAACCCCAAACTACACCCGTATCAAACCCCAACCCCAAACTACACCCGTATCAAACCCCAAACTACACCCATTTCAGACCCCGAGAAGCAGTCATGTCAGACTAAAGAGAATAGACCCCACAACCTTCAAATTAAGATGGGAGACATCCGCCTAGAGTTCTGTTGGTCAGGCTGCTGTGTTCTTTGGATTAGGTTCATAGCCTGGTTTCTTTTGCTGGGACGCTCAACAGGGAGCGAGCACTCAGAATCACCACTCAGGAAGAGAGAAGGAAAAGATGGGATGAGAGTACCTTTAACATCAGGCCACACATGCTGAAGATCATCCCAAGCAGGTTCATATAATCAGGAGTTGGATCCTCTAGGGTTGGGTTATTATCACTGGCGGGTGGTTTGTACCTGGAATTAAATGAACAAGTTTCAGAGATTAAGGTCGGAAGATGAGCAACACAGAACCTTCCTCATATATACATGCAGCACTGCACAGTGACAGACCAGTCACCACCTACACTTTACCCCAGTGTTATACAGTGGCAGACCTGTCCTCACCAGAACTGTATCCTGGTGTTATACAATCACAGACCTGTCCCCACTAGTACTGTACACCAGTGCTACACAGTAACACGGACCTGTCCTCGCCAGTACTGTAGCTCAGCATTATACAGTGACAGATCTGTCCACACCAGTACCTTACCCCAGTGCTATCCAATGACAGACCTGCCCCACCAGCACTGTACTTCGGTGTTATCCAGTGACAGACCTGCCCCACCAGTACTGTGCCCCAGCATTATACAATGGCAGAGCTCTCCCCTTCAGCAAGTGTATTTCTTATATTTAAGGGGGACAGAACATGTCCAGTGAATTATAGACCAATCATCTTAACCTAGTGGTAGGAAAAATAATGAAATCTTTACTAAGAGAGAGAATGGAAGAACATCTAGAAATGAGAAATACAATAATGAATAGCCAGCATGGAGTTCAAAAGGGAAAATCTTGCTTGATCAACCTTGTTAAATTTTTAGGGAAGATAATAGAGAGTAGACAATGTTAATACTGTACATTTAATTTGTCTAGATTTTTAAAAGGCCTTCGATAAGGTGCCTCATAATAGACTAATGGATAAGGTCAGAGAATGTGAAGTCCAGGGACAAGTGGCAGAATGGGTTGCGAGCTGGCCTCAGGACAGAAAAGGCAAAGCAAGCATTAGGTTTAATATCTAGAGGGACAGAATTGTAAAGTAAGGAGATTATGTCTCAAACCTTGGTGAGAGCACACTTGTGGAGTGCTGCAATAGTTCTGGCCATCATATATTTCTTTTTTTTAAAAGAAAAGGGCTGGAGAGGGCGCGGAGCAGATTTCCAAGGACGATTCCAGAGATGTGCAGGTTTACATATCAGGAAATGACTGACAGGCTGGGCCTCCCCTCTCCTGAAAGATGCTGAGGGATCACGAATATCGTTCCTTCTAATGAGGAAATGATACTGAGCGGCTATGGGGGGGCGGGGGGAGAGCAGGGCTGGAGGCCGTCAGTATGAGAGTCACCAGGAAATCCAAGCGGGAATTGAGGAGAAACCTCTTCAGCCGGAGAGAGTGGGGGTGGGGGACATGAAGAGTGTCCCTGGGTTTGGGGGGGAGGGGTGGACAAGTGTATTGTGGGGGGGGGGGGGGGGATGAGGACATATTGTGGGGACGGGGGGGGGGGGGGTCTCGAGTGGAGAATAACCCCCGCCCCGGGGGTAGGGGGAGGGGGACAGGCCCGGATCCGGGTCCGGATTCTCTCTCTCTCTCTCTCTCCCTGGGCTTCACCTGAGGATTTTGTTCGGCCGCCGCGGATCCGCCATCTTGTCGCCGCCTCCGCCTCCGTGACCTTCACCCGGAACCGGAAACGGAACCAGAAACACCTCCCCCCTCCTGTCCGTATTTCGGCGATGGCGTTTCCGGCTCCCCGGCCTCAGGCTCCGCGCTTCCCCAGCCGGCGGCTCCGGACTTTCCCGTGCGGACAGGGGGCTGTCCGGGCCGTTCGCTTCAACGGTAACCAACCTCCGACACTAATTCCGCCCCCCGCAAAACCGCCAACCGGGAGCGCGGGCGCGGGTTCTTAAAGGCGCCGGGCTGGAATCAGCGCCCACAGCGGCCGGAGGATCAAACTGCAGGAAGCACGGTCCCGCCTCCAAACCCCCCCCCAAAATACCCCCTTGTATACCCCTCCCCAACCCCCAACCCCCAATATACCCCCTGTATACCCCTCCCCAACCCTCTATATACCCCTCCCCAAAACCCCAACCCCCAATATACCCCCTGTATACCCCTCCCCAAATATACCCCTCCCCAACCCCCTGTATACTCCCCAACCCCCTGTATACCCCTCCCCAACCCCCTGTATACCCCAACCCCCTGTATACCCCTCCCCAACCCCCTGTATACCCCCTGTATACCCCTCCCCAACCCCCTGTATACCCCTCCCCAACCCCCTGTATACCCCTCCCCAACCCCCTGTATACCCCCTGTATACCCCTCCCCAACCCCCTGTATACCCCTCCCCAAAACCCCAAATATACCCCTCCCCAACCCCCTGTATACCCCTCCCCAACCCCCTGTATACCCCTCCCAAAACCCCAAATATACCCTGTTGTATAAACCTCCCTAAAATCCCAACCCCCAATATACCCCCTGTATACCCCTCCCCAACCCCCAAAATACCCCCTTGTATACCCCTCCCCAAAACCCCAACCCCCAATATACCCCCTGTATACCCCTCCCCAACCCCCAAAATACCCCCTTGTATACCTCTCCCCAAAACCCCAACCCCCAATATACCCCCTGTATACACCTCCCCAAACCCCAAAATACCCTGTTGTATATCCCTCCCTAAAACCCCAGCCCTCAATATACCCTCTTGTATACCTCTCCCCAAAACTTCAACTCCCGATATATACCCTTGTATTCTCCTCCCAAAACCCCAACACCCCATGTACCCTCGTATACCCCTCCCCAAACTCCAACCCTCAATATACCCCCTTGTATACCCCTCTCCAAAACCCCAACCCCCAAAATACCCCCTTGTATACCCCTCCCCAAAACCCCAACTCTCAATATACCCTCTTGTATACCCCTCCCCAACCCCCAATATACCTCATTATATACCCCTCCCCAACCCCCAATATACCTACTTATATACCCCTCCCCAACCCCCAATATACCCCCTTGTATACCCCTCCCCAAACCCCAAAATACCCCCTTGTATATCCCTCCCTAAAACCCCAGCCCTCAATATACCCTCTTGTATACCTCTCCCCAAAACTTCAACTCCCGATATATCCCCTTGTATTCTCCTCCCAAAACCCCAACACCCCATATACCCCCTTGTATACCCCTCCCCAAACTCCAACCCTCAATATACCCTCTTGTATATCTCTCCCTAAAACCCCAAACTTCAATATACCCCCTTGTATTCCCCTCCCCCAATCCCAATCCCCAAAATACCCCCTTGTATACCCCTCCCCAAAACCCCAACCCCAGATATTCCCTTCCCCAAAACTCCCAACCCCCAATTTACCTCCTTGTATACCCCTCCCCAAAACCCCAATATACCCTCTTGTATACCACTCCCCAAAACTCCCAACTCCCAATATATCCCCTTGTATACTCCTCCCCAAAATCCCTACCTCCTTGTTTACCCTTCACTCAAACCCTAATTCCAAATGTACCCCCTTGTATAACTTTCCCCCAACCCCAAATATACCCATTGCGTACCCCTCCCCAAAACCCCCAACCCCCACTATGCCCCCATGTATACCCCTCCACAAAAGCCCCAGCCCCCAATATCCCCCCTTGTATACCCTCCCCAGCACCCACCCAAATCTACCCTCTTGTATACCCCTCCCTAAAATCCCTAATATACCCTCATGTATACCACACCCCAAAACCCCCGACCCCAAATATAATCCCTTATATATCCCTCCCCAAATAAACCCCACCCCCCTGTATATACCTCCGTATGTAACTTTCTCCCACAAACACCCTTTTCTCCCAAACCCCCTCCTGCTGATCCAGGCAGTGACAATTTCAGAGGTGATGTGCTCGTGCTGGATAGTTAAGATATTTATTGTTCAGTGTATTTGGGTGGTGTTTAGGGAGAGTGTGTTTGGTGATGTTTAGGGAGAGTGTGTTTGGTGATGTTTAGGGAGAGTGTGTTTGGTGATGTTTAGGGAGAGTGTGTTTGGTGATGTTTAGGGAGAGTGTGTTTGGTGATGTTTAGGGAGAGTGTGTTTGGTGATGTTTAGGGAGAGTGTGTTTGGTGATGTTTAGGGAGAGTGTGTTTGGTGGTGTTTAGGGAGAGTGTGTTTGGTGATGTTTAGGGAGAGTGTGTTTGGTGATGTTTAGGGAGAGTGTGTTTGGTGATGTTTAGGGACAGTGTGTTTGGTGATGTTTAGGGAGTGTGTGTTTGGTGATGTTTAGGGAGAGTGTGTTTGGTGATGTTTAGGGAGAGTGTGTTTGGTGATGTTTAGGGAGAGTGTGTTTGGTGATGTTTAGGGAGAGTGTGTTTGGTGATGTTTAGGGAGAGTGTGTTTGGTGATGTTTAGGGAGAGTGTGTTTGGTGATGTTTAGGGAGAGTGTGTTTGGTGATGTTTAGGGAGAGTGTGTTTGGTGATGTTTAGGGAGAGTGTGTTTGGTGATGTTTAGGGAGAGTGTGTTTGGTGGTGTTTAGGGAGAGTGTGTTTGGTGATGTTTAGGGAGAGTGTGTTTGGTGATGTTTAGGGAGAGTGTGTTTGGTGATGTTTAGGGAGAGTGTGTTTGGTGATGTTTAGGGAGAGTGTGTTTGGTGATGTTTAGGGAGAGTGTGTTTGGTGATGTTTAGGGAGAGTGTGTTTGGGTGATATTTAGGGACACTGTATTTGTTAGCTATAATATTCTCTCTTCTATTCCAGCGGATGGTAATTACTGTCTAACCTGCGGCAGTGACAAATCCCTAAAACTGTGGAATCCACATCGAGGAATTCTTCTAAAGACCTACGCTGGCCATGGATACGAGGTTCTAGATTCTGCTGGGTAAGACCCTCACTGTCACCCTCATCCCAATTTACACAGTGAACATACCCTGCAGACCAGTTGTCCTAAACACAATTTCCAGAAGGTATTCCATAAGGTGCACATAAAAGGTTATTGCACAAGGTAGGAGCTCACGGTATTGGAGGTAGTGTATTAGCATGGATTGAGGATTGGTTAACACACAGAAGACAGAGAGTCGGGATTAATGGGTCTTTTTCAGGTTGGAAAGACGTAACTAGTGGGAGTGCCACAAGGATCAGTCCCAGGGCCTCAATTATTTACTATCAATATTAATGACTTGGAGGAGGGGGCAGAGTGTAATGTTTCCAAATTTGCTGACGATACAAAAATAGGTGGGAAGGCATGTTGTGATGAGGACATAAGGAATCTGTAAGGGGATATAGACAGGTTGAGTGAGTGGGCAAAAACTTGGCAGATGGAGTTTAATGTGGGAAAGTGTGAGGTCATACACTTTGGTAAGAAAAATCAAAAGGCAGACTAGTATTTAAATGGAGAGAGATTCCCAAAAAAATACAGCACAGAGGGACCTGGGTGTTCTTGTGCATGAAACACAATGTTAGTATGCAGGTGCAGCAAGTAATTAAGAAGGCAAATGGAATTTTGGTCTGTATTGCTAGGGGGCTGGAGTTTAAAAATAGGGAAGTCTTGTTACAACTGTACAGGGTGTTGGTGAGGCTGCACCTGGAGTACTGTGTACAGTTTTAGTCCCTGTATTTAAGAAAGGATATACTGGCATTGGAGGCTGCTCAAAAGAAATTCACTAGGTTGATTCCTGGGATGAAGGGGTTGACTTATCAAGAATGGCTAAACAGGTTAGGCTTTTATTCATTAGAGGTTAGAAGAATAAGGGGTGATCTTATTGAAACGTACAAGATTCTGAGGGGGCTTGACAGGGTAGATGCTGAGAAGGTGTTTCCACTAGAGGGGGAGTCTCGAACTAGGGGACATTGTTACAGAATAAGGGGATGCTCATTTAAAACTGAGATGCAAAGGAATTTCTTCTCTCAGAGGGTAGTGAATATCTAGAATTCTCTATCCCAGAGAGTTGTGGAGGCTAGATCACTGAAAGTATTTAAAGAGGAGGTAGATAGATCTTTGGAATATCAGGGAGTTGAGGGCTATGAGGAGCTGGCACGAAAGAGGAGCTGATGCCTGGGACAGATCAGCCAAGATCTTAATGAATGGCTTGAGGGGCTGAATGGCCTACTCCTGCTCCTATTTTGTTCTTATGGTCAATGTTTTCTCCTCTCTGTCAGGTGCTGACTTGCTGGCTGCTTTCCAGTGTCTCACTGTTGAGTCCCAAGTCTACGCAGGAAAATCTCCACAGACACAGCTTTTATAACAATTCACTGAAAGACCTGGCACAGCAGTGATGGGCTGAATGGCCCCCTGCACTGTGCTGGTTATTCTTTCCCCATCCCAAACCCAGATCTTCCTTTTACATTTGTATTGGTTTTGATGTGGACGTGACCCCAGCCCATGACTTTTGCCCCCAGGGTCAGCTGGTCCTCAGCCCCCTGACCTTTAGCCCTGTGAATTGGAGTGTGGGGTCTAACATTGGCCTGAGCTTTTTGCAAATCTTCCTGCTCCAGGTTCCCTTTGATTCACTCACACTCCGACTTCTCATTTCCCTCAGCTCCTGTGATAATAGCCAGATCTGCTCATGTGGAGCCGATAAAACTGTCATCCTGTGGGATGTGGCGACGGGACGGCTGGTCCGGAAATTCCGGGGTCACGGAGGGGTAAGAAAGCTGTTTGGTAAATAAATGGAGCACTGTGGAAATATATCGCTGTTGCTTCACTATCACTGGGTCAAAATCCTGGAACTCCCTCCCTAACAGCACTGTGGGTGTACCTACACCACACGGACTGCAGGTTCTAGGAGGCAGCTCACCACCACCTTCTCAAGGGCAACTAGGGATGGGCAATAAATGCTGGGCCCAGCCAGCGAAGCCCACATCTGTGAATTAATAAAAATAGTCAATCAACAACCTTACCTACCAGAACTGGAATAGTGTTGGAGGGAAGGAGGGGCCAGGGATGTCATTAGCCAACTCATTGACCGTTTTCCTGCTCCTGCTGCTATGGAGATTTAATCAGTGACTCTGCCAATGGGTCAAAATCCTGGAACTCCCTCCCTAACAGCACTGTGGGTGTACCTATACCACATGGACTGCAGGTTCTAGGAGGCAGCTCACCACCACCTTCTCAAGGGCAACTAGAGATGGGCAATAAATGCTGGCCCAGCCAGCGAAGCCCACATCCCGTGAACAAATTTTTAAAGTCTTCTTATCCCCACTTTATACAGGTTCTCTGTTGTAACCCCTTCCCCACCTTTAGAATCCTCCTCAAAGCTAACTGTCGAATATCATCTTCACTCACCTAACTCTGCTCTTGCTCATTGCCCTCTTTCCTTCAAATGCCACTCATTGTTCCTCTCTTTTTTTACAGAAAGTGAACTGTGTTCAATTCAACGAGGAGTCAACTGTCATTGTTTCAGGTGAATGTTGGGCTTCCTGTGGGATCCACTCAGGGCGCACAGGCAACACACTTCCACCTTTCACAACCCTGGCCTTAAATCAATCTGTGATTTTGCTTCACCTGCTATTGAATAGAGTGGGTGGTGGACAGGATGTTGTGGACAGAGGTCAGTGGGTCAATAGGCAGGGGTCAGCGGGCAGGTACAGGAATATTAGTTGCTTCCTGCCCTCCGTATTATGCAGTGTGTCTAGTTAGGGAGGCTGATGTCAGTTCTTTTGTTTTATGTTGTTCGTGTCCTCACAAGTACAGCCCCTCCTAGTGTGAGAAATTGGATAGTGCAACTTAAGAACAGGAATCAGCCATTCTGCCCCTTGAGCCTGTTGTACTGTTCAGTCTGATCCTTTCAGCTTACTACACCAATTGTTTTTACCGGGAGTTAGCTGCAAGTTCTAATCTCCCCACTTGTTTACATTTTGATGCTGTGTTAACATTGCACACTTTGATTAACCGGAGAATGTGATTGCAGGTTCCATCGACACCTCGATTCGATGCTGGGACTGTCGCTCTCGGACATCGGAGCCCATTCAAATCTTAAATGAAGCGAAGGATGGGATTTCCAGTGTGAAAGTTTCAGACCATGAAATTCTGTCAGGGTGGGTGAACAGCAAACCCACTCATAGTTACAATTCAAAACCCCCAGTGTACAGGAGTGCTTGGCTTGAGATCCAGTGAGTCTCGTGTAACTAGTAGATTTGCTGTGCATCATAACAGCTTCATGTTGTTCCAGGTCTGTTGATGGGCGGGTTCGGAGATATGATCTACGGATGGGACAGCTGTTTGCAGATTTCATTGGAAGTAAGTCAAGATAGTGAATATTAAATCTTAACAGGATGGAATCATATCAGCTCACATTGATATTCTGCACCTCTCAGTTCTACGGAGTCAGTGTGTGTATCTCAGTGCGTGACAGTCAGTGTGCGTATCTCAGTGTGTGACAGTCAGTGTGCGTATCTGTGTGTGACAGTCAGTGTGCGTATCTCAGTGTGTGACAGTCAGTGTGCGTATCTCAGTGCGTGACAGTCAGTGTGCGTATCTCAGTGCGTGACAGTCAGTGTGCGTATCTCAGTGCGTGACAGTCAGTGTGCGTATCTCAGTGCGTGACAGTCAGTGTGCGTATCTCAGTGCGTGACAGTCAGTGTGCGTATCTCAGTGCGTGACAGTCAGTGTGCGTATCTCAGTGCGTGACAGTCAGTGTGCGTATCTCAGTGCGTGACAGTCAGTGTGCGTATCTCAGTGCGTGACAGTCAGTGTGTGTATCTCAATGTGTGACAGTCAGTGTGTGTATCTCAATGTGTGACAGTCAGTGTGTGTATCTCAATGTGTGACAGTCAGTGTGGGTATCTCAATGTGTGACAGTCAGTGTGGGTATCTCAATGTGTGACAGTCAGTGTGGGTATCTCAATGTGTGACAGTCAGTGTGGGTATCTCAATGTGTGACAGTCAGTGTGGGTATCTCAATGTGTGACAGTCAGTGTGGGTATCTCAATGTGTGACAGTCAGTGTGGGTATCTCAATGTGTGACAGTCAGTGTGGGTATCTCAATGTGTGACAGTCAGTGTGGGTATCTCAATGTGTGACAGTCAGTGTGGGTATCTCAATGTGTGACAGTCAGTGTGGGTATCTCAATGTGTGACAGTCAGTGTGGGTATCTCAATGTGTGACAGTGTGGGTATCTCAATGTGTGACAGTCAGTGTGTGTATCTCAATGTGTGACAGTCAATATGTATATCTTAGTGTGTGACCGTCAGTGTGTGTATCTCAGTGCGTGACAGTCAGTGTGTGTATCTCAGTGCGTGACAGTCAGTGTGCATGACAGTCAGTGTGCGTATCTCAGTGCGTGACAGTCAGTGTGCGTATCTCAGTGCGTGACAGTCAGTGTGCGTATCTCAGTGCGTGACAGTCAGTGTGCGTATCTCAGTGTGTGACAGTCAGTGTGCGTATCTGTGTGTGACAGTCAGTGTGCGTATCTCAGTGTGTGACAGTCAGTGTGCGTATCTCAGTGCGTGACAACCAGTGTGCGTATCTCAGTGCGTGACAGTCAGTGTGCGTATCTCAGTGCGTGACAGTCAGTGTGCGTATCTCAGTGCGTGACAGTCAGTGTGCGTATCTCAGTGCGTGACAGTCAGTGTGCGTATCTCAGTGCGTGACAGTCAGTGTGCGTATCTCAGTGCGTGACAGTCAGTGTGCGTATCTCAGTGCGTGACAGTCAGTGTGCGTATCTCAGTGCGTGACAGTCAGTGTGCGTATCTCAGTGCGTGACAGTCAGTGTGCGTATCTCAGTGCGTGACCGTCAGTGTGTATATCTCAGTGCGTGACCGTCAGTGTGTATATCTCAGTGCGTGACAGTCAGTGTGTATATCTCAATGCGTGACAGTCAGTGTGTGGTTATCTCAGTGCGTGACAGTCAGTGTGTGTTTATCTTAGTTCGTGACAGTCAGTGGGCGTTTGTGTGACAGTCAGTGTGTGTATATATCAGTGCGTGACAGTCAGTGTGTGTATATATCAGTGCGTGACAGTCAGTGTGTGTATATATCAGTGCGTGACAGTCAGTGTGTGTATATATCAGTGCGTGACAGTCAGTGTGTGTATATATCAGTGCGTGACAGTCAGTGTGCGTATCTCAGTGCGTGACAGTCAGTGTGTGTATATATCAGTGCGTGACAGTCAGTGTGTGTATATATCAGTGCGTGACAGTCAGTGTGCGTATATATCAGTGCGTGACAGTCAGTGTGTGTATATATCAGTGCGTGACGGTCAGTGTGTGTATATATCAGTGCGTGACGGTCAGTGTGTGTATATATCAGTGCGTGACAGTCAGTGTGTGTATATATCAGTGCGTGACAGTCAGTGTGTGTATATATCAGTGCGTGACAGTCAGTGTGTGTATATATCAGTGCGTGACAGTCAGTGTGCGTATCTCAGTGCGTGACAGTCAGTGTGTGTATATATCAGTGCGTGACAGTCAGTGTGTGTATATATCAGTGTGTGACAGTATCTCAATGCTAGTGTATGTTGCTATCAGTGCTGCAGACAGGCAGCATGTCTCTATCACAAACAGACTTTATTTTCCTCTCCCACAGGTCCGATATCAAGTGTGTGTTTCAGCAGGGATGGTCAGTGTTCGCTCAGCTCTAGCCTGGATTCCACACTGCGCCTGTTGGATAAGGAGACCGGGGAGCTCCTTGGCGAGTAAGTGAAATCCTGTATTGGTCATCTCCTTAGACAGGTGAATCAAAGGCAGAATCAAATATCACCTCCCCCAAAAGCAGTTTTTCTCATTAGCCCTCTGGGGGACACGGGCCCACCTTCCCTTCTCCCCTAACCAAAGAGATGATGGTTCAGGTCACTCAGTGCTGACCAGGGGTTTGCACTGTTCACAGGGGGATTGCACTGAGAGATGTTATTGGTGTTTTGCCGTTCCCTATCAGTGATATCCGTCTCACTCTTGTTCCTGTGTCACTCCTGATGTGAGGATTCCCCGCTTTCCATTACTCCAGTAAGTGGAGACTCTCTCATTTCTCGATGATTTCCCCCAGTCCCATATGGTCCTAATCAGAAAGCTGGGATTACAACTCGCACAAGAATTTGACAACTTTAATAGAGATGGGAAGAGGGAGATTCAGCTCCTTGGGCTTGTTTGAGTCACCAAAATTAAGCTTGTGATTGGCCAAGAGTGGTTGCCCTTCCCCCGGTGCCAAAGTGGATGCGCTGCCATGTCATCAGCCAGCAGTGTTTGAGTGACTGACTTGCTTTGAAACCTAGCAACGAGACAGGTGGCTGAACTAAACCCCTTTCTCCAGACACTGAACTTGAGTTTCACTTTGTTTGAACAGCTACACAGGACACAGGAACACAGAGTACAAGCTGGATTGTTGCTTCAATGAGTCTGACACACATGTGGTGAGCGGTTCCGAGGATGGGCTTGTCTATTTCTGGGATCTGGTTGAGGTGAGCAGAGCCTCCACACGTTGACCTATTACCCTGATTACTTCTGGTGCCAGCTCCTGGGGATTCTCCATTGAGAAGAAAAGGCTGAGAGGAGATTTGATTGAGGTATTCAAAATCATGAAGGATTTGGACAGAGTAGATAGGGAGAAACTGTTCCCATTGGTGGAAGGATCGAGAACCAGAGGGCACAGATTTAAGGTAATAAGAAGCGATGGAGATATGAGGAGAACCTTCTTCACACGGCGAGTGGTTAGAATCTGGAATGTGCTGCCTGAGTTTGGTGGAAGCAGGTTCGATCGAGGCATTCAAAAGGGAACTAGGGTGTTATCTGAAAAGAAAGAGTGGGCAGGGATACAGGGAGAAGGCATGGGGGTAGCGGCACTAGGTGAATTGCTCCTGTAGAGGGCCAGCATGGACATGATGGGCTGATTGGCCTCTTTCTCTGATGTAACTATTCCATGATTTTAGGAATGGATTTGGTTGAGTTAGACAACCTGCACAGTCTAGACTCGCACAGAAGGAATGGTTATTGGATGAGCTACAGGAGTGGCACTTGGCGGCCTCAGTCACAAAGTTGTGAACTTAATTTCTACTTCAGAGATTTAAGCAGGTAATCCAGGGTCACACTCTAGCGCCTCACTGAGAGACTGTGCCCTGTCTGCTCTCTCAGGTGGGTGTAAAAGGTGCCAGAGCATTATTTGAGAATAGCAGGGGAGTTCAACCTGGTGTCCTAACAGCTTACCTTGTCATTATCAGATTGCTGTTTGTGGGGTCTTGCTGTGCAGATTGTCAGCCACGTTCCTGATTGTACAAAGTGACATGCTTGGTAATTAATTGTCTGTAAAGCTCTTTGGGATGTGTGGAGCTGGTTGTTGGTGGATGTTCTATTTTATATGCTGTACTTTTTTGGTTGCAGGGATCCTGTGCTGTCACTCTACCCGTTGGGAAGGGTGTAGTGCAGTCACTGAGCTACCATCCCACGCAGTCCTGTTTGCTCACTGCCAGCCAGGGTGCTGTCCAGCTCTGGGGAGACGAGAGCTATGAGGCAGACACACAGAGCACCTCTTGACCATCACCAGGCCCACGTATTTTGTCACAGTCACTGGTTACAGGGGCTAAAGGGCAGGACAGAAGCTCTCTCTGAGCCTCACTCCAAACAAGCATGTGGAGAGATGAAATCAAAGAGTGAGCCACACATTCACAACCAGGACAATGATGGGGATAACACCACAAGGACTCTTCATCTATCTTTGAGAATCTCTTGTCCATGTTTTTTTTTTATTTTTTTTATGAATAAAATTATTCCTTTCAGAGCTGGCTGAGGTTCACTGTGATGTGAGTTAATTTGTGTTTTTAATGTCAGGATTCCCTGTGGAGAAAAAAAAGCCTCAACAAGTTCAAACTCCGAACAATGGATGGAAACAATCTGATGGTTTCATTAACTGATTTTATTAATATTCAGGAAACAGCGGTCAGAGTTTAAATAAAAAAAATGAATAATTAGCAAACTCTTTCAGTCTGTAGGAGTTACTCTGGCCACCTGGTCTACCCTAGATACTAGACTGGGGTGGGTAGGGGCAGCATTGCAGGACTGCTCCAGCTAGCCTCACTCAACAGGCTCCTGCTGTCCACAACATGGCCCCCCCCCCCCCCACACCGGGCAGCGAGTGAAGGGGGAGCAGAATGGATTTAGGATCTTGGGTTGTCAGGTGGGACCTGCCCACACTTGGTGAAAGACGTGACCTGCCACTGGCACAGATCAAACACTCAACCAAACAGCATTCATGCTGCAGCTAACTCTTCACTGTAGTTCTGTTAATCCCAGAAATTCCCTCAATCCATATTAGCTCTGTATCTATTCATTGCCCCAATTTCACTGACTCCAACCTCTCCACCCATGATCATCACACCGCCACCACCCCGCCTGGCAAATTTTAAAGCAGAAAAGTAAAGCAGGGTTTTGTCCACACGAAACTCAAAGCAACATTCATCTTTCTAAATAGTTGAAAAGGTCAGCGTTGATTGTGCATCAGTGGCAGCTCATTCTCAGGATTCCTGCACATACCCATGCTCAATTCTACACTGATCACTGGGCTTGGGAACCACAGCAAGTTGCCTGGGCAGCAGCACTTGACTCTCATGAGAAATGAGGAGTAACCGGAGAAGGCTGGCGTCTAATTCCAGCAGGGTAGGTGCCACTGGCAGCATTCTAGGACTGCAGCTGCAGTGCCCAGGAAGCGGAGCTCAGGGATTTAAAGCATCTTTGACTGAGGGGAAAGTGCGTTGAAGTTCCGAGCAAACGTTTCAGCGACCAACAGAGGGAACACCAGAGTGGCATCGGCACAAACCTGGGAGAGAAAGAACACGGTGATCACTTCAAGCCCTGTCAGCAGCCCCTCCCTCCTGCCAGACCTTCCAACTGCACCCACCCCCCCTTGACAACAGCCACCCCCTCCCTGCCTCACGCACAGTGAATTTCTTCTCCACCCACTTATAGTGTACAGAGAGCACACCAGTCAGTGTGAGTACAGTGGGGTATACTTTCAGTGTACACACGGATGCCTGAATCATTTTCAGCACAAGTGACAATGAGTGTGTGCTGAGTCAAAGTCACTGAATCCAGTAGCATACACAGCAGTCTGTGGGTATAGTGTATACCCTGTGTACAACCAGTAGTATACACAGCAGTCTGTGTACACCCAGTGAATGCAGTACTATACACAGCAGTCTGTGTACACCCAGTGAAAGCAGTACTATACACAGCAGTCTGTGGGTATAGTGTATACCCTGTGTACACCCACTGATTTTTTTCTAAATTTATTCATTCATGGGATGTGGGCGTCACTGGCTAGGCCCAGCATTTATTGCCCATTCTGAACTGCCCTTGAGAAGGTGGTGGTGAGCTGCCTTCTTGAACCGCTGCAGTCCATGTGGTGTAGGTACACCCACAGGGCTGTTAGGGAGGGAGTTCCAGGATTTTGACCCAGTGACAGTGAAAGAACGGCGATATATTTCCAAGTCAGGATGGTGAGTGACTTGGAGGGGAACCTCTAGGTGGTGGTGTTCCCATGTATCTGCTGCCCTTGTCCTTCTAGATGGTAGTGGTCGTGGGTTTGGAAGGTGCTGCCTAAGGAACCTTGGTGAATTCCTTCAGTGCATCTTGTAGATGATACACACTGCTGCTACTGTGTGTCGGTGGTGGAGGGAGTGAATGTTTGTGGAAGGGGTGCCATTCAAGTGGGCCGCTTTGTCCTGGATGGTGTCAAGCTTCTTGAGTGTTGTGGGAGCTGCACTAACTAGGCAAGTGGAAAATATTCCATCACACTCCTGACTTGTGCCTTGTAGATGGTGGACAGGCTTTGGGGAGTCAGGAGGTGAGTTACTCGCAGCAGTATTTTTGGCCTCTGACCTGCTCTTGTAGCCACAATATTTATATGCCTAGTCCAGTTCAGTTTCTGGTCAATGGTAACCCCCAGGGTGTTGATAGTGAGGAATTCAACAATGGTAATACCATTGAATATCAAGGGGCGATGGTTAGATTCTCTCTTGTTGGAGATGGTCATTGCCTGACACTTGCGTGGCACGAATGTTACTTCCCACTTGTCAGCCCAAACCTGGATATTGTCCAGGTCTTGCTGCATTTGGACACGGACTGCTTCAGTATCTGAGTAGTTGTGAATGGTGCTGAACATTGTGCAATCATCAGCGAACATCCCCACTTCTGACCTTATGATGGAAGGAAGGTCATGGATGAAGCAGCTGAAGATGGTTGGGCCTAGGACACTGTCCTGAGGAACTCCTGCAGTGATGTCCTGTAGCTGAGATGATTGGCCTCCAACAACCACAACCATCTTCCTTTGTGCTAGGTATGACTCCAACCAGCAGAGAGTTTTCCCCCTGATTCCCATTGACTCCAGTTTTGCTGGGGCTGCTTGATGCCACACTCGGTCAAATGCAGCCTTGATGTCAAGGGCAGTCACTCTCACTTCACGTCTGGAGTTCAGATCTTTTGTCCATGTTTGAACCAAGGCTGTAATGGGGTCAGGAGCTGAGTGGCCCTGGCAGAACCCAAACTGGGCATCAGTGAGCAGGTTATTGCTAAGCAAGTGGCGCTTGATAGCACTGTTGATGACCCCTTCCATCACTTTACTGATGATGGAGTAGGTTGATGGAGAGGTAATTGGCTGGGTTGGATTTGTCCTGCTTTTTGTGTACAGGACATACCTGGGCAATTTTCCACATAGCTGGGTAGACGCCAGTGTTGTAGTTGTACTGGAACAGGGGTGCGGCAAGTTCCAGAGCACAAGTCTTCAGTACTATTGCTGGAACATTGTCAGGGCCCATAGCCTTTGCAGTATCCAGCGCCTTCAACCATTTCTTGATATCAGGTGGAGTGAATCGAATTGACTGAAGACTGGTATCTGAGATGCTGGGGACCTCCGATGCTATCATGGATGGACCTGGGATAGGCAGGTTGGTGGGGATGAGGTCAAGTATGTTTTTCCCTCTTGCTGGTTCCCTCACCACCTGCCGCAGTGGTATACACAGCAGTATAAGCAGTGTGAGTAGTGTATACCCTGTGTACACCCAGTGAATACAGTAGTGTACACAGGAGTCAGTGTGAGTATATTGCACTAAGATGAAAGCAAAATACTGCGGATGCTGGAAATCTGAAATAAAACAGAAAATGCTGTCTTCTTCAGTGAAAGAAGAACTCTGAAAAAGACATACGAACTCTAAACATTAACTGTTTCTCTCTCCACAGATGCTGTCAGACCTGCTGAGTATTTCCAGCATTTCTGTTTTTGAGTATAGTGTACACACGCAGTGAATACAGTAGTGTACACAGCAGTCAGTATGAGGGTCTCGTGTCTACCCAGTCAGTGCTGTGGGATGAACTGTTGTTCTCTATCTGTTTTGACTTATGTTTATTATTGAGTACATAGTGTGACTGAGTTAGTGTCACATTAACCCAGCAATATATACAATGCTATAAATGTTACCATCATCTCCTGGGTGTGTAATCACACGATGAATCAGAGAGTCTGACTCTGTACCCAGCTCCTGCCACTGCTGGTGATCTCGATAGAGATCTCGCCAGGTATTATCTGTACTGTTGAGGAGACAGCAGTGAAATCTCACCTTCACAGGCTTTGCATCCATGCGGATTTTACCCCAAGAAACAGCTTCATCCGGTCTGGCTCCAGAATCCGAGCCATCGAATTCCTGACCCGTGTTCACATACACAGAATAGTCCGCACCGTTCCTCTGTTAGGGAGGGGGAAATAACAAACAGATCAAAGGAAGAGGATTGGGATCAACGGAAGAGGGGACATTTCTATGGCGATCACTGACCATGAGATTAGCGTTGGCGATATGATGCTTTACCACACCCCCACCCAGAATGATCATTCCGGTTCGCTTGGCGTACACCGCCATGTTGTTGATTCTGCGGATATCTGCATCAGGACAAACAGAAATAAGTGTCAATTCTCTGTCCCCAAGCACAGCCCCCATCCCCACCCCACAATCGCACCCCACTATCCACACCCCCCCAACCACACCCCCTATCCCCGCCCCCCCCCAATTACACCCCCTATCCTCGCACCCCACAATCACACCCCCTATCCCCGCCCCCCCAATTACACCCCCTATCCTCGCACCCCACAATCACACCCCCTATCCCCGCCCCCCCCCAATTACACCCCCTATCCTCGCACCCCACAATCACACCCCCTATCCCCGCCCCCCCCAATTACACCCCCTATCCTCGCACCCCACAATCACACCCCCTATCCCCACCCCCCCAATTATACCTCATTATCCACACCCCCCAATCACACCCCCTATCCTCGACCCTCAACCACACCCCCTATCCCCACCCCCCCCAATTACACCCCCGATCCTCGACCCTCAATCACAGCCCCCATCCCCACCCCTCCATCGTGTCCCCTATCCCCGCCCCCCCACAATTACACCCCTATCCCCACCCTCCCCAATTACACCCCCTATCCTCGACCCTCAATCACACTCCTATCCCTACCCCCCCATCGCACCACCTATCCCAACCACACCCACTATCCCCACCCCCCCAACCACACCCCCTATCCCCACCCCCCCCAACCACACCCCCTATCCCCACCCCCCCCAACCACACCCCCTATCCCCACCCCCCAACCACACCCCCTATCCCCACCCCCCCAACCACACCCACTATCCCCACCCCCCCAACCACACCCACTATCCCCACCCCCCCAATTACACCCCCTATCCCTGCCCCCCCATTATACCCAACTATCCACACCCCCCAACCACACCCCCTATCCCTGCCCCCCCAATCACATCCCCTATCCCTGCCCCCCCAATTATACCCCACTATCCCCGCCCCCCAATCGCACCCCCTATCCCCACCCCCCCAATCACACCCCCTATCCCCGCCCCCCCACCGCGCCCCCTGTCCCCGCCCCCCCAATCACACCCCCTATCCCTGACACCCCACAACCACACCCCCTATCCCCGCACACCCATCGCGCCCCCTATCCCCGCCCCCCCAATCGCACCCCACTATCCGCACCCCACTATCCACACCCCCTATCCCCGCACACCCCCCAAATCACACCCCCATCCCCAACCCCCCATCGCACCCCCCATCCCCACTCCCCCATCGCGCCCCCTATCCCCACCCCCATCACCGACCCCCATCGCACCCCCTGTCCCCGCTCCCCCATCGCACCCCCTATCCCCACCCCCATCACCGACCCCCATCGCACCCCCTATCCCCACACCCCATCGCACCCCCTATCCTCACACCCCCCACCATCGCACACCCTATCCCCACCATCCCCATCCCCGCTCCCCCATCCCCAACCTCTATCCCCACACTCCCCATCACCGCCCCCTCTATCCCCGCCCCCCTCATCTCCTCCCCCCGTCATCCCCGCACACCCCCAACCGCGCATGCCCCATCCCCACACCCCCTATCCCCCGCGCCATCCCCACACCCATCACTGCCCCCCATCCCCCCACCACTATCCCTGTCCCCTATCCTCACACCCCCCATCCCCACACCCTCTATCCCCGTCCCCCCAATCACCAGCCCCCCCATCACATCCCCTAGCCCCACCCCCCCATCACCACCCCTCTAGCCCCACCCCGCATCACCGCACCCCCAATCACACCCCCTATCACTGCCATCACTCAACAGGAGGAAGAGCATCCAACAGAGGGCGCTGGTGAGAAGTGACTAAAGCATTCTGGGAGAAGTCACCGCAGACACTGCGACTCAGGAGGGAATTGAGGAGGACCCACTGTCAAAGAACGGAATAGCCCCAAACATTACATTACTGTAGTGTTTCCATCCCTCCCTCCTCCTAAAACCTAAAAAAAAAGAGGGAGAGGAAGAGTGCACCAGACCTGCGAGGGCCACTCTTCAGAAAGTGGATTTTAAAGAAAAAGCAGCTGATTGGTGAGTAAATCCTGGGATCAGACTCAGAGGGAGGAGCACCAGAGCGGTGACCTCGGGGCACAGAGTAACTGAAGCCAAAACTGAAAAAGTGACATCAGAGGAAAGCTGTGACCTGATTGGTTGGCGAGAAATCAGCACCAAATTTGAAAAAAAAACACTGCAAAGCTAATTAATAAATTAATTATCTAAGTAGAGATCGCTGGGCAAATGATGTGCTGTAGCTGTATGATGTGGGAGCTGGCAGATCCCATTGCGAGCCGCAGTGACCACATCTGCAGCAAGTGCTGGTTGTTGGAGGAACTCCGGCTCAGAATTGATGTGCTGGAGTCCGAGCTCTGGACGCTGCAGCACATCCGGGAGGGAGAGAGTTACCTGGACACTTTGTTTCAGGAGGCGGTCACACCCAGTAGATTACATACCTCAAGATCGGTCAGTGATCAGGGTCAGCAGGGTGTGACTGCAAGTGAGGCAGGTAGAGGGATCCTGTGTTCAGGAACAGAGGAGCCTCAGCTCTTGACCTTGTCCAACAGATACGAGGTACTTGCTCCCTGTGTGGATGAGGAAGAGGGCTGTAGGGAGGATGAGCCAGTTGACCACGGCACCGTGGCACAGGAGGCCATTCAAGAGGGGGGAGCAAAAAGACAAGTGGTGGTTGTAGGATTCTATACTTAGGGGAATTGATAGCATCCTTTGTAAGCAGGATCGAGAGTCCCACATGGTGCCAGGGTGAGGGACATCTCTGACCGGCTTGAAAGGATATTGGAGAGGGAGAGGGAGGATCCAGTTGTTGAGGTCCACGTCGGGACAAATAACAGAGGTAAGACTAGGAAAGAGGACCTGTTTGGGGATTATCAGGAACTAGGAACTAAATTAAAGAACAGGTCCTCAAGGGTTATAATCTCCGGATTACTACCCGAGCTATTACAAATTGGCTTTGGGACGCGAGGATAAGGGAAGTAAACACGTGGCTAAAGGAGTGGTGCGGGAAAGAGGGGTTCCATTTCATGGGGCACTGGCATCAGTATTGGAACGGGAGAGACCTTTGGGACGGTCTCCACCTGAACCAATCTGGGACCAATGTTCTAGCGAAAAGGGAAAACAGGGTGGTCAACAGACTTTAAACTAGAGGGGGGCGGGGGAGGGGGCGCATTGGGAAGGGTAAAACTCCAAGAAGTATGACTAATGGGAAATAAAGCAGCAGGTTAGCGTGTGGTGGGGTGTGGGGTGGTGGATTCAACTTCATGGAAAATTATGAAAAAACTGAAAAGAAAGGAGAACCCAGGACAGACTATTAAAGTGTCCAGAACACAAAATGCGAGAGTATTTGGAAAGGGCTAGGAATCTAACTTCAAGCACGTCAGATAAAGGGACGACAATGAGAAAGGGGACGGGAAATACAGGACTGAAGGTGTTGTATCTGAATGCACGCAGTATATGAAATAAGGTAAATGAGCTTGTGGCGCAGATTGAAATTGGCAGGTATGATGTGGTGGGCATTGCGGAGACATGGCTGCAAGGGGATCAGGACTGGGAGCTATATATCCAAGGATATACATCCTATCCAAAAGATAGGCAGGCTGGCAGAGGGGGTGGGGTTGCTTTGTTAGTAAGAAATTAAATTAAATCAATAGCAAGAAATGATGTAGGGTCAGATGATGTAGAATCTGTGTGGGTAGAGCTGAGGAACTGCAAAGGTAAAAAAAACCATAATGGGAGTTATGTACAGGCC
Source organism: Isurus oxyrinchus (assembly GCA_026770705.1). Classification (NCBI taxonomy): domain Eukaryota; kingdom Metazoa; phylum Chordata; class Chondrichthyes; order Lamniformes; family Lamnidae; genus Isurus; species Isurus oxyrinchus. The sequence goes on from JANJGN010000029.1 coordinate 28,838,013, forward strand.
TCCGAACAGTAGTCAGGATGTGGGGCACAAGATACACCAGGAGATAGAAAAGGTGTGTAAGAACGGCAAGGTTACAGTGATCATGGGGGATTTCAATATGCAGGTAGACTGGGAAAATCAGGTTGGTAGTGGATCCCAAGAAAAGGAATTTGTGGAATGTCTGCGAGATGGCTTTTTGGAGCAGCTTGTGGTGGAGCCCACTAGGGAACAGGCAATTCTAGAGTTAGTGATGTGTAATGAGGCAGATTTGATAAGGGAGCTTAAGGTGAAGGAACCCTTAGGAGGAAGTGACCGTAATATGATTGAATTTACCCTGTAATTTGAGAGGAAAAAGCTGGAATCAGATGTAACGGTATTACAGTTGAATAAAGGCAACTACAGAGGCATGAGGGAGGAGCTGGCCAGAATTGACTGGGAGATGAGCCTAGCAGGAAAGACAGTGGAACAGCAATGGCAGGAGTTTCTGGGAGTAATTTGGGAGACACAGCAAAAATTCATCCCTAGGAACAAGAAGCATACTAAAGGGAGGACGAGGCAACCATGGCTGACAAGGGAAGTCAGGGACAGCATAAGAGCTAAAGAGAAAGCCTACAATGCGGCGAAGAGCAGTGAGAAACCAGGGGATTGGGAAGCCTACAAAGACCAACAGAGGACAACTAAAAAAGAAATAAGGAGGGAGAAGATTAAATATGAGGGTAAACTAGCCAGTAATATAAAAGAAGATTGCAAGAGTTTTTTTAGATATATAAAGGGTAAGAGAGAGGCAAAAGTGGACATTGGGCCGCTGGAAAATGACGCTGGAGAAGTAGTAGTCGGGAACAAAGAAATGGCGGAGGAACTGAATAGGTACTTTGTGTCAGTCTTCACAGTGGAAGACACGAGTGACATCCCCAATGTTCAAGAGAGTCGGGGGGCAGAGGTGAGTATGGTGGCCATTACCAAGGAGAAGGTGCTAGGAAAACTGAAAGGTCTGAAGGTGGATAAATCACCTGGACCAGATGGATTACACCCCAGAGTTCTGAAGGAGATAGCTGAAGAGATAGTGGAGGCGTTAGTGGTGATCTTTCAGGAATCACTGGAGTCAGGGAGGGTCCCAGAGGACTGGAAAATCGCTAATGTAACCCCCTGTTTAAGAAGGGAGTGAGGCAAAAGACAGGAAATTACAGGCCAATTAGCCTGACCTCGGTCGTTGGTAAGATTTTAGAGTCTATTATTAAGGATGAGATTTCAGAATACTTGGAAGTGCATGGTAAAATAGGGCAAAGTCAGCATGGTTTCATCAAGGGGAGGTCATGCCTGACAAATCTGTTAGAATTCTTTGAGGAGGTAACGAGTAGGTTAGACAAAGGAGAGCCAATGGGTGTTATCTACTTGGACTTCCAGAAGGCCTTTGACAAGGTGCTGCACAGGAGGCTGCTCAGTAAGATAAGAGCCCATGGTGTTAGAGGCAAGGTACTAGCATGGATGGAAGATTGGCTATCTGGCAGGAGGCAGAGAGTGGGGATAAGGGGGTCCTTCTCAGGATGGCGGCCGGTGACTAGTGGAGTTCCGCAGGGGTCAGTGTTGGAACCACAACTTTTTACTTTATATATTAATGATCTAGATCTAGCATCCTGGCTAAGTTTGCAGATGATACAAAGATAGGTGGAGGGACAGGTAGTATTGAGGAGGCGGGGAGGCTGCAGAAGGATTTGGACAGGTTAGGAGAATGGGCAAAGAAGTGGCAGATGGAATACAACGTGGGGAAGTGTGAGGTCATGCACTTTGGTAGGAAGAATAGAGGCATGGACTATTTTCTAAATGGGGAGAGAATTCAGAAATCTGGAGTGCAAAGGGACTTGGGAGTCCTAGTCCAGGATTCTCTTAAGGTTAACTTGCAGGTTGACACGGTAGTTAGGAAGGCAAATACAATGTTGGCATTTATTTCGAGAAGACTAGAATATAAAAGCAGGGATGTGCTGTTGAGGCTTTATAAGGCTCTGGTCAGACCACATTTAGAATATTGTGAGCAATTTTGGGCCCCGTATCTCAGGAAGGATGTGCTGGCCCTGGAGAGGGTTCAGAGGAGGTTCACGAGAACAATCCCAGGAATGAAAGGCTTAACATATGAGGAACGTTTGAGGACTCTGGGTCTATACTCGATGGAGTTTAGAAGGATGAGGGGGGATCTGATTGAAACTTACAGAATACTGAAAGGCCTGGATAGAGTGGATGTGGGGAAGATGTTTCCATTAGTAGGAGAGACTAGGACCCGAGGGCACAGCCCCAGAGTGAAGGGAAGACCTTTTAGAACAGAGATGAGGAGAAACTTCTTTAGCCAGAGAGTGGTGAATCTATGGAATTCAATGCCACAGAAGGCTGTGGAGGCCAGGTCATTGAGTGTATTTAAGACTGAGATAGATAGGTTCTTGATTGGTAAGGGGATCAAAGGTTACAGGGAGAAGGCGGGAGAATGTGGTTGAGAAACTTATCAGCCATGATTGAATGGCAGAGCAGACTCGATGGGCCGAATGGCCTAATTTCTGCTCCTATGTCTTATGGCCTTATGGCCCCCTCCCCCAATCACACCCCCTATCACTACCCCCCTATCACCACCCCCCCCCGCCCCCATGACACCTCCAATCACCAACCCCCTATCACCACCCCCCTATTACAGCGCCCTATCACCACCCCCCCATTACAGCGCCCTATCACCACCCCCCCATTACAGCCCCCTATCACCACCCCCCCATTACAGCGCCCTATCACCACCCCCCCATTACAGCCCCCTATCACCACCCCCCCATTACAGCCCCCTATCACCACCCCCCCATTACAGCCCCCTATCACCACCCCCCCATTACAGCCCCCTATCACCACCCCCCCATTACAGCCCCCTATCACCACCCCCCCATTACAGCCCCCTATCACCACCCCCCCATTACAGCCCCCTATCACCACCCCCCCCATTACAGCCCCCTATCACTGACCCCCACTCCCCCATCACACCCCCAAACACAGTCACACTGATCCCCAGCCAAAACACAGTGCAGCATCAATAACTATCCCCAACCCCCACAAGGTGCAGCATCAATAACCATCCCCAACCCCCACAAGGTGCAGCATCAATAACCATCCCCAACCCCCACAAGGTGCAGCATCAATAACCATCCCCAACCCCCACAAGGTGCAGCATCAATAACCATCCCCAACCCCCACAAGGTGCAGCATCAATAACCATCCCCAACCCCCACAAGGTGCAGCATCAATAACCATCCCCAACCCCCACAAGGTGCAGCATCAATAACCATCCCCAACCCCCACAAGGTGCAGCATCAATAACCATCCCCAACCCCCACAAGGTGCAGCATCAATAACCATCCCCAACCCCCACAAGGTGCAGCATCAATAACCATCCCCAACCCCCACAAGGTGCAGCATCAATAACCATCCCCAACCCCCACAAGGTGCAGCATCAATAACCATCCCCAACCCATTTACCTTCAACAATATCCAGCACCAGCCCAGGGTTCCTGTATGAGTGGATATAGATCATGTCGCCAAGAGAGCCGTCTGTCAGAGCTGGGCTGAAGACAGGAATGTTATTCTGCAACACCAAGAAGATTATTGTAGGAGACACAGAAACTCACGGACAAGCTGACGGTGAATAAAGAGCCAAATACAAGCTGCACAGGCTGGAGTTGCTTACAGGTGGGGGGCTGGTGAGGGGAAGAGTGTGGGTACCTGCACGTGGGGCTTGGCATTGGGGGGCTGGGGTGCACCTGAGCAGGTGGGAGCTGGAGCACAGAGACACACATGGGGACTGATGCACAGGGGCAGCCTGCATTTACATAGCGTCTTTAACTTAGAAAAACATCCCAATGCTTCATAGAGACCTGCCACCGAGATAAAGAGATCAATATGACTCGGGGCCAAAAACATGCTCAGAGCAGTGGATTTTAAGGAGGGTCTTCAAAAAGGAGACGGGAGTGTCGAGGTCGGAGTGGCTGAGGGGGAGAACGCCAGGACGTGGGGCTGCACAGTTAGCTCAAAGCTTGGCTGCCAACAGTGGGTGCAGAGCTCAGCTAGAGACAGGGGAAGAATGGTCAGACTGGGGAGATGACTGAGATCCTGAGTGACGACACCATTGAGGGATCGAAAGACCAGGGCTTTGTGGATCTGGAGCCAATGGAGGTCAGTGTGGGGGAGAGAGGTCCAGGCAGCAGAGTTTTTAGCTGTATTTTAGCGAGGTACAAGGCAGGAGGCTGGCCAGGGCAGCACTGGAATGGTCGCGGTTACAAAGGCACAGTGAGGGGTTCAGGCGAAGATAAGGCAGAGAGAAGCAACGGGGTGAAGGTGCGTTATTTTGTGATGGAGAGGATATGGGGTCAGAGGTACAGCGCCTTCTGACCCCGCCCTCTGTACAGCGCCCTCTGACCCCGCCCTCTGTACAGCGCCCTCTGAACACCGCACTCTGAACACCGTACTCTGAACACCGCCCTCTGAACACCGCCCTCTGAACACCGCCCTCTGAACCCGCCCTCTGACCCCGCACTCTGTACAGCGCACCCTGAACCCGCACTCTGAACCCGCACTCTGAACCCGCACTCTGTACAGCGCACTCTGTACACGCACTCTGAACCTGCACTCTGAACAGCGCACTCTGAACAGCGCACTCTGAACAGCGCACTCTGTACAGCGCACTCTGAACCCGCACTCTGTACAGCGCACTCTGAACCCGCACTCTGTACAGCGCACTCTGTACAGCGCACTCTGAACCCGCACTCTGAACCCGCACTCTGAACCCGCACTCTGAACCCGCACTCTGAACCCGCACTCTGTACAGCGCACTCTGTACAGCGCACTCTGAACCCGCACTCTGAACAGCGCATTCTGAACAGCGCACTCTGAACCCGCACTCCGTACAGCGCACTCTGAACCCGCACTCTGTACAGCGCACTCTGTACAGCGCACTCTGTACAGCGCACTCTGTACAGCGCACTCTGTACAGCGCACTCTGAACCCGCACTCTGAACCCGCACTCTGAACCCGCACTCTGAACCCGCACTCTGAACCCGCACTCTGTACAGCGCACTCTGTACAGCGCACTCTGTACAGTACATTCTGTGCATTGCACTCCGCACACTGCACTCCGCACACTGCACTCCGCACAGCGCACTCCGCACAGCGCACTCCGCACAGCGCACTCCGCACAGCGCACTCCGCACACTGCACTCCGCACAGCGCACTCCGCACAGCGCACTCCGCACAGCGCACTCTGCACACTGCACTCCGCACAGCGCACTCCACACACTGCACTCCGCACAGCGCACTCCGCACACTGCACTCCGCACACTGCACTCCAGATGTCAGAGCAGCAGCCTAACAAAACAGAGTTACCAGGCAGAGGTGGCTGCCATCTCTGTGCCTATGGAACCATGCCTATGGATGTAATGAGAAAGAGCAAGGATCAAGGGTAGATCCTTGGGAATCTCTGGAGGTGACATAGGAAGGAAAGGAAGCTACCACCAGATAAAAGAGAGGGAGGAACTGGTTGAGGACAATATCACTGAAGCGGACAATGGAGGAGTCAGTGGGTAGAAGAGAGTGTGGTCGACCATGTCAAAGGGTGCAGAGAGGATAAAGCCTCACAGTCGTTGTCACGGTGACTTTAGTTAGTGCGCTTTCAGTGACTGGCAGGAACAGAAATCTGATCTGAGATTTACAGACAGAATTTTAAAGGCACAGAAGGAGGCCATTCGGCCCATCATGTCTGCACCAGCTTTCCAAATGAGCATTATGACCTAGTGCCATTGCCCTGCCCTTTCCCTGGACCCCTGCACATTGTCTCTATTCAAATAATCATCTAATGCCCTCTTGAATGCCTCGATTGAACCTGCCTCCACCCACACTTCCAGACAGTGCATTCCAGACCTGAATCACTTGTGTGAAAAAGTTTTTTCTCACATCACATTTGCTTCTTTTGTAACTCACTTTAAATCTGTGCCCTCTGGTTCTTGATCCTTTTATGAGTGGGAACAGCTTTTGCCCATCTACTCTGCCCAGCCCCCCTCATGATTTTGAACATCTCTATCAAATCTCCTCTTAGCCTTCTTCTCTCTAAGGAGAACAGTCCCAATCTCTCCAATCTATCCTCATAGCTGAAGTTTCTCATCCCTGGAACCATTCCTGTAAACCTCTTCTGCACTCTCTCCAATGTGTTCACATCCTTCCTGTAGTGTGGCACCCAGAACTGTACACAATACTCCAGGTGAGTTCCTGGAGTACTCACAGTGAATCAGTGAACGTTGGCCCAGATCTGATCTCCAGATAGTCGGAGACTGGACGTCCCTCAGGAGATGCGCGACAGGACCCCTCAGAAGTCCCAATGCATCCATGGAAGACCCCATGGGAATTACCCAGAAAGCCTTAGCTTCCAATGGGAAATTCGCTGGCTCCATGGAACCGTGTTCAAAAGTCTCCAATTCTGAACGGTTCCAACTTATTTACCTGGGTAGTTACGCAGGAAATGTTAGTCAGGAGAATCCTAGTCTAACTCCTGGGTAACTATACAACGGGCCCCTATCACTCAAAGTGACATCCCCCTACTGCTCCCGAACCCCCATCTCCCCCTCCGATCCCTCGGTCCCCAGAACCAACCCCACTATCTGACTGCCCCAATACCTCAAGGGTCACCCACCTGCCACCCATCACCTCACCTATCTACCACCCCACCACCCTACCCTCTTACACACTTGTCTTCTCTCCGAAGCTTTTCAAACAAAGAAGCTTTGAGACATTTGTACTCTTCACTTAACAGTATAGGGCAGTTAGTGCTTTAAAACGATTCAGCGTGACAAAGAAGCAACTCCATTTCAGCTAACTCAGCATTTCAGGAGAAACCAAGATCAGAAGTCCCAGCCAGAAATGCAGATCCAGGGTGTGGCCCAGAGAGGTAGCAGTGGAGTGACAATCCGATGGGGACTGTCATCCCTCGGAAGATTTGGGCCATTGTTACATAAAATGTTTTATTGTATTATCTACACATTCTCCTAGGTGTGACTCAGCGAGCTGTATCTTTTGTTCTTCAACACCTTCTGATTCTTTGTGGTTTTGACATTGCATTTTCTGTATGCCTCCTCACAGAGCCTTTCCCTGCCTCCCAAAATGTCACCAAACACTTATCCATAAGTCACTACCTCTCGGTTCACAAATTCATGCAACTTGTCGTCAACGAGTACTGTGTGCCGATACCTCCACAGATTGCAGGAGCAATGGTTTCAGCTGATCTTAAGGTGCTGATTTGATTTATTCTATTTTATTTTCCCCACAACTCAGGATCAGGGCCTCATGTTCCTCTGCACAATTCTCAGTATGGTCACTCTCACGGCCCTCTAGCAACTCTTGACAGTTGGCCAGCTGATGGTAAAACATGTGTGTGGAATTCCGGGATCAGAACCCATTGGCTTCAGGCACTGAGGTTGCTCTTGAACGGGAAGCACGAAGGACTGAAAATATCAGGATGGCTGAACAAAGTGAGCTGCAGGACAGAAACAAAGCTCGAGTACTGGCTTCCTAAGACAGTCTCAAAAAAGACCATTGGCCAGGTTTCTCTATGAATTGTCTAAGATTTGTTTTGTGTGCCCATACTCCAGGTGTTTTTAAAGCTGCTTTAAGTTAGCTAAATGGAAATACTGTATGGCTATGGAAAGATTCTAGCAAAAAGTTGTTTCAGCAACCTGAGTGGTTACTTGCTTTGTGGTGCTTGCTGATTTCACACTGCTCGTGGTGGGAGAAGAAAACGGACAACTGAGTGGCTGGTTGTGAGGGGGCTACTGATTCCTGTATGGTATTCCAACACACTTCTGGCCGTTTTCACATTCTAACCTCCATAAACTTGAGCTCAACTGAAGCTCTGGTGCCTGTGTCTTAACTCACAACAAGTCCCTTTCACCATCACCCTTGGTGTTGGCTGACCTACACTGCCTCCTGGTTAAGCAATGCCTCAATTTTAAAATTCTCATGTTGTTTTCAAATCCCTCCCTATTTCTAACTTCCTCCAGCCCAAAATCCCTCAGATATTGTGCTCCTCTGGGCGGATGGGCATCTCCAATTTTAATCCCTCCACCATTGGTGGCTGTGCTGTCAGCTGCCAAGTTCTTATGGTCTGGAATTCCCTCCCTAATCCTTTCTACCTTACTTTCATCCTTTAAGATGCTCCTTAAAACCGACCCCTCTCTAGTTAGATGTTAAATTTTGTTTGATAATTCTCCTGTGAAGTGCCAAGCACCATTTTGCTACGTCAATTTGCTATAAGTCCAAGTTGTTGAAGTTTATTCAAACAGGGAGATGCAGTTGGGATGGGGAAGGATTTGGGAGGTGACAAATTGAAGGCCCCAGTGAGGGTGATACATGGACTGAATACTGTACCTTGGAAGTCCAATAATAGACTGACTCTGGATTATCAATCTCCTTCCCTAGTTGAGCAATCACCTTTGATGGAGTCCACTTCATCCCCTGTAACAAGACAGACATTACAATCCCGCCACTCTGCTCAGCACACCCTCCACAGGATCACATCACTGTCAGAAGCAGAGACAGCACTCAAGCTGCTGGAATTCTGGTTTTAAACAATAAGAGAGAGAGAGAGAGAAGTTTCCCTTTGGAATTTGTTGATTAAATCCCCCACTGGTTGCAGGGTTACAGACTGGGTGACCCAGATACAGTGGCGTACACAGGGTTACAGACTGGGTGACCCAGATACAGTGGGGTACACAGGTTTACAGACTGGGTGACCCAGATACAGTGGGGTACACAGGGTTACAGACTGGGTGACCCAGATACAGTGGGGTACACAGGGTTACAGACTGGGTGACCCAGATACAGTGGGGTACACAGGGTTACAGACTGGGTGACCCAGATACAGTGGGGTACACAGGGTTACAGACTGGGTGACCCAGATACAGTGGGGTACACAGGGTTACAGACTGGGTGACCCAGATACAGTGGGGTACACAGGGTTACAGACTGGGTGACCCAGATACAGTGGGGTACACAGGGTTACAGACTGGGTGACCCAGATACAGTGGGGTACACAGGGTTACAGACTGGGTGACCCAGATACAGTGGGGTACACAGGGTTACAGACTGGGTGACCCAGATACAGTGGGGTACACAGGTTTACAGACTGGGTGACCCAGATACAGTGGGGTACACAGGGTTACAGACTGGGTGACCCAGATACAGTGGGGTACACAGGTTTACAGACTGGGTGACCCAGATACAGTGGGGTACACAGGGTTACAGACTGGGTGACCCAGATACAGTGGGGTACACTCCTGCCGGGTGACTCACACTTGCAGACACGATGGGCTGAATGGCCTCTTTCTGCACTATAACTTTTCTGTGGTTCTATATCAAGTTACACCCCTGGGAAGATGTGCATAAAAGTAAATCATTGTAATTCTACATTATTGATATATGAATAACATCTCTTATCTCTGGTGTCTCTCAGTCAGAGAGCCAGCTGATTGACTGATTGCCAAGATTAGAAAACATCCCAGTATTGTTGGTTCCAGACACAATCTGGATGGCAATACAGCTGCAATACCTGAAAACACAGTCACTCATGTTTGAGAAAGTTTCTGGACCAGTGCAATTTGTCCATGTTCTTCACTGACTGGTCTAAATCCACAAATCAGGAAGCAGGCTTTTCCAAAGTGGCAGCTCCAGGAGATTTAAAGAGCCCATTAAAGCTGCACAACCAGGAGGTGCTCTACAGACCTGCCGGGCGCAGGGGGGGGAATCCTGCCGGGCGCCGGGGATGGGGGGAACCACACTCCGGCCGGCTACAGCATACAACTCCGGCTGCAGCCCTGGCACTGCTCTATCACACACACTCACTCACAGTCCTTCCACAATGGATTATCCCACATGAGGGGAATGTGAATTGTGGAGTCCAACCTCATCCCAACCTTCAAATCAGAAGTGGGCAAATAAAGTCAATTCCCAGCCACTTATATTACAAACTCTGCCACAGTCAGGAATATGAACAAGAGGGGGCCATTCAGCCCCTTGGATTCATTCTATCATTAAATCACGTCATGTATCTGTTCCTCAGCTCCATTTACACTCTTTTGCTCCTTGTCTTCTTTATAACTCTTACTCAACATAAAACAATCAATGTCAGTCTAAAAATGTCACTGACTCTCCGACACCCTGGGGATTCTGGAGCAGAGGGTTCCAGATTTTCATTCTTATCTATGAGAATGTTTTTGCTGATTTCGCTCCTATACAGACTTGCTCTTATTTTAAACTTTTGTCCCTTTATTTGTGGCTGTTTCACCCAGAGGAAACAGTTTCTCTCAATCTAGCCAGTGTTAAACAGCTCGATCACTCTCTCAACCATCCAAACTCAAAGGAATACAAACCAACTGTATGTAAAAACTGAAGAAGGGTCATACGGACTTGAAAGGTTAACTCTGCTTTTCTCTCTCCACAGATGCTGTCAGACCTGCTGAGTTTTCCAGCATTTTCTGTTTTTGTTCCAGATTTCCACCATTTGCAGTATTTTGCTTTTACTTTATATGTAAACTGCTCCTAAATTTAACCCTTTACACTCTGGATTGAACTGTGGACCTGATAGAAAGTTTCAATCCACTGCCATTGTATCTAAAGGATAACAGATCATCTCACCTGTTCGTTCTGCTCCAGGACCATCTGATCCAGAATGGGCATCACCCAGTCCTCGAATTTGCAGTAGTTCTCATTGGGGATCAGGAGATTTCCAATTCTGTCAAGTAATTATCAAATAATTTACAGCCAAATTCAAAGTAATAAATTACCTGTCTCTGGAATAAGTAACGGGGCAATGGGTTAGACTGCAGCCTCTCTCTTTAGGAGCTAGCCCCTTTATATGACACAGTTTGTACCAATCTCTTCCCCTCCAAGGCTGCTGGTTCAGGTTCCACAGGCACCAGGCTTTCTCCAGTGCCTTGTCCTAGGGAGCGTGATGTCAGGCCCAGCCCAGGGACCTGAATCACTCACTCAGCGAGGCACTGGTTAATGATCAGAGGGGCCACTGGGGAGCTGAGAGAGCTCTGCAAATAGACAGGTAACCAGATAATCAGGGCCACAGACTGGGAGTCCTGAGAGTACAGAGGCTCCAGAGACACCACAAAGGAGGGGAGGCGACAGTTAGCCTTGTCCATGAGCCTGGGGTAACAATAAAGCTCAGTATAACAGCTGGCTCTGTGACTAGAGCATGACTGAAACTGTGGTCCCAGTTACAGGCCACGTCCTGATGATAAATGCTGCCCTCCAGGACACACATCAGTGAGATTCTGACAGAGACAGGCTGAGGGACAGGTTTAAACATTCAGCAGCTGTGTTGTGAGCAGACAGTGGACTGTTACTCCTGCTCTGGTGCCTGTATTCGCACTGAGCCTGTGATTTATTTGGGGATGGCTGCTTTAACAGCAGGCTGCCTTGTCCCAGGCTGGACAATACCTGTTAATGCCATTGTCACGAAGCTCTTTCCCCTTTAGGCTGAAATCCCCCAGGAAGGTTGGAGCAAGACATTTGATCAGATCCTCTTCAACACCACCTGCTGTGGTCACCACACAATCAACCTGCAAAGAAAGAAAGAAAGAGTGGGTGAATTCAGGGGAGCTTAACGTCACTGCATAGCAGGACTAACAAGGTGCTTTCTCTCTCAGCTAACTTTTCAACCCTCCTTCCCAAGCATGATGAATTGCGGCTCCCATCAGCTTGAGGTGTGTGTGTGCATATATATAGGCACAGAGAGACCTGGACACAGTACAGATTGGTCGTGACACAGTGTGGGCAATGACCTCACTGACTGGTGTCACACATGTAGAGTGAAATCCCTGAGAGCTGCCAGGATCCATGGAAGCCAGCATGATCAGGAATTCTGGGGTAATACTGCTAGCTGCTTTTTACAGTTTAAGTGGTCATTGTGATGATTCCATACATACTCTAAAACCAGTGCTAGCACTGCCCAGGACGTTACATGAACTAGCTGATAACTGGACTTGGTAGCCAATTGGCCATTGTGACTGATAGAAATTTATAGATTGAAATGTGTGGTGGATATGAAACAGACAGTACCATGTTATGCTGCACGAGGTAACGAATGGTCTCCCGGATGCCGGAACTGATGAGGTTGGAGGTGTATCCCAAGAAGATGGTGCAGCCTGATCTCTCTCGTTGACACGGGTTCAGATTGATTGTATTCTGGTCATCTTCATCCAATGGCTCTAACTTCTTCTCAATCTGAAAACGGACAATCAAATATTAGGTTCCCAATTCCCCTGCACTATGTCCAGCTCTGCACTTTCCGCAAAGGAACATATGAATTAGGAGCAGGAGATGGCCATTCAGCCCATTGAACCTGCTCTGCCATTCAGTAAGATCACAGTTGATCTGATTGTGGCCTTAACTCCGCTTTCCTGCCTGTTCCTCATAATCCTTGACACCCTCATTGATCAAAAGTCTGTCTAACTCAGCCATGAATATGTCCAATGACCCAGCCTCCATTGTTCTCTGGGGAGGAGAATTCCACAGACTAACAACCCTCTGAGAGAAGAAATTCCCCCTCTCCGTTTTAAATGGGAGATACCATATTTTGAAACTGTGCCCCCAGTTCTGGATTCTTCAAGGGGAAACAGCATCTCAGCATCTACCCTGTCAAACCCCCACAGAATCTTACATGATTCAATAAGATCACCCCTCATTCTTCTAAACTCCAATGGGTACAGGCCCAACCTGCTCAACCTTTCCTCATAAGACAACCCTGTCATCCCAGCAATCGGCCTGGCGAACCTTCTCTGAACTGCGTCCAATGCAGTAAATCCCTCAAGTAAGGAGACCAAAACCGTGCACAGTATTCCAGATGGAGTAAAACTTCCCTACTTTTATATTCCATTCCCCTTGCAATAAACACCAACATTCCATTTGCCTTCCTAATCACTTGCTGTACCTGCATACTAACTTTTTATGATTCATGTACCAGGACACCCAGATGCCTCTGTACCACCGAGTTCTGCAATCTCTCTCCATTTAAATGATATTCTGCTTTTCTATTCTTCCTGCCGGAGTGGACACATTCACACATTTTCCCACATTATACTCTATCTGACAATGTTTTTACCCACTCACTTTTGTTTTCCCCACTCACTTAACCTATCTATATCTCTTTGCACTCTTTGTATCCTCCTCACAACTTACTTTCCTACCTATCTTTGTACCATCAGCAAAAAAAAAATCCAATCTGTCCCCTGATCCATGTCATTGATCTAGATTATAAATAGTTGAGGCCCCAGCACTGGTCCCTGTGGCACTCCACTGGCTATAGTTTGTCAACCTGCAAGTGACCCATTTATCCCAACATTTCCTGTTAACCAATCCTCTATCCATGTTAATACATAATTCTTAACATTGTGTCTCACTTATAATCATCAATAATGTAGATTTTGCAGAGAGGGGAAAGCACAATGGATGGGGAAAAGGGGGGGGTAGTTAGTCGGAATTCACTGCCCTCCTGCACTAACACCACCACACTCTAGGACCCTGATTATTGCAGTTATATCTCAGTGGGTGCGTGATGGTTTAGCCCTGATCTGAAACAGTTTTCAATTGATCGGTGAGCTAATCTCTGCCACACTGAGATAAGGAATAGAACTAGGAGTAACCCATTCATCCCTCCGAGTCTGCTCCCAACATTCAAAGATTTCATTGCTAATCTTCGACATCATTTTCACTTTCCCCCTACCACCCTATCCCGTAATTCTCAAAGTTCTGTCCTCCAGGAACCATTGTGTAGACTTGCTGACATTTACCATTGCATTAATTTGTTCGACAGCCTGTCCAAAGCTGGTAGCCTGGTATCCAGTGGTGAGGTAGGACTGCATCAGTGCCTGGTAGTCAATGCCTCTGTTGAAATCGTACCCTTTAACCTGCAGAGAGCCCTCAGGAATTGTCACGCTGGGCTTCAGAACCGCATCCAAGGCGACTGAAGGAATGAACTCAGCCATTCCCGGTCCCAGTGCTTCATCCATTCACCAAGACAGAGACTGACAGAGAAACAGGTCACAGTTAGACACTAAGGGGAAATAGAGACTTCCAGCTCCCCCGCCATCCCCCACACAGATTAACACAGAGACCCTCCCCCCTGGATTAACACACAGACCCCTCCCCGCGCGGATTAACCCCCCCCCCCCACCCCCCCGGAATAACACAGAGACTCTCCACCCCTCCCAGATTAACACAGAGACTCCCCCCTCCTCCTCCCCCCAGATTAACACAGAGACTCCCCCCTCCTCCTCCCCCCAGATTAACACAGAGACTCCCCCCCTCCTCCTCCCCCCAGATTAACACAGAGACTCCCCCCCTCCTCCTCCCCCCAGATTAACACAGAGACTCCTCCCCCTCCCCCCTGCATTAACACAGACTCCCCCTGCCCCCCCCGCATTAACACAGAGACCCCTCCGCCCCCCCCGCATTAACAGAGACTCCCCCTCCCCCCCCCGCATTAACACAGAGACTCCCCCCCTCCCCCCCGCATTAACACAGAGACTCCCCCCCCGCATTAACACAGAGACTCTCCCCCCCCTGCATTAACACAGAGACTCTCCCCCCCCTGCATTAACACAGAGACTTCCCCCCTCCCCCCCCCGCATTAACACAGAGACTCCCCCCCCTCCCCCCCCGCATTAACACAGAGACTCCCCCCCCTCCCCCCCCCGCATTAACACAGAGACTCCCCCCCTCACCCCCCGCATTAACACAGAGACTCCCCCCCTCACCCCCAGCATTAACACAGAGACTACCCTCTCCCCCCCCGCATTAACACAGAGACTCCCCCCCTCCCCCCCGCATTAACACAGAGCCTCCCCCACCTCCCCCCCCCGCATTAACACAGAGACTCCCCCACCTCTCCCCCCATCATTAACACAGAGACTCCCCCTCCCCCCCCGCATTAACAGAGACTCCCCCTCACCCCCCGCATTGACACAGAGACTCCCCCCCTCCCCCCCGCATTGACACAGAGACTCCCCCCTCCCCCCCTGCATTGACACAGAGACTCCCCCTCCCCCCCCCGCATTAACACAGAGACTCCCACCCCCCCCGCATTGACACAGAGACTCCCCCCCTCACCCCCCGCATTAACACAGAGACTTCCCCCCTCCTCCCCCCCCCGCATTAACACAGAGACTCCCCCTCCCCCCCCCCCGCATTAACACAGAGACTCCCCCTCCCCCCCCCGCATTAACACAGAGACTCCCCCCCTCCCCCCCGCCACATTAACACAGAGACTCCCCCCCCTCCCCCCCCGCATTAACAGAGAGACTCCCCCCCTCCCCCCCTCCCCCCACATTAACAGAGAGACTCCCCCTCCTCCCCCCCGCATTAACACAGAGACTCCCCCCCTCCGCCCCGCATTAACACAGAGACTCCCCCTCCCCCCCCCCGGATTAACACAGAGATTCCCCCCCTCCCCCCTCCCCCCCCCCTGCATTAACACAGAGATTCCCCCCCTCCCCCCCCGCATTAACACAGAGATTCCCCCCCTCCCCCCTCCCCCCCCGCATTAACACAGAGACTCCCCCCTCCCCCCCCACATTAACACAGAGACTCCCCCCCTCCCCCTGCATTAACACAGAGACTCCCCCCTCCCCCCCCCCCGCATTAACAGAGACTCCCCCTCCCCCCCTCCCCCCCCGCAAAAACACAGAGACTCCTCCCCCCTCCCCCCCCGCATTAACACAGAGACTCCCCCCCCCGCATTAACACAGATCCCCCCTCCCCCCCCCAGCATTAACACAGAGACTCCCCCCTCCCCCCCCGCATTAACACAGAGACTCCCCCCTTCCCCCCCGCATTAACACAGAGACTCCCCCCTCCCCCCCCCGCATTAACACAGGGACTCCCCGCTCCCCCCCCCCGCATTAACACAGAGACTCCCCCCCTCCCCCCCGCATTAACACAGAGACTCCCCCCCTCCCCCCCCCGCATTAACACAGAGACTCCCCCCCCTCCCCCCCCACATTAACACAGAGACTCCCCCGCTCCTCCCCCCCTGGATTAACACAGACACTCCCCCCCCTCCCCCCCCCGCATCAACACAGAGACTCCCCCCCTCCCCCCCCCGCATTAACACAGAGACTCCCACCCCCCCCGCATTGACACAGAGACTCACCCCCTCACCCCCCGCATTAACAGAGACTTCCACCCCTCCCCCCCCCCCGCATTAACACAGAGACTCCCCCCCTCCTCCCCCCCCGCATTAACACAGAGACTCCCCCTCCCCCCCCCGCATTAACACAGAGACTCCCCCTCCCCACCGCATTAACACAGAGACTCCCCCCCTCCCCCCCCCACATTAACACAGAGACTCCCCCCCCTCATTAACAGAGAGACTCCCCTCCTCCCCCCCTCCCCCCCGCATTAACACAGAGACTCCCCCCCCCCCCCCCCCGCATTAACAGAGAGACTCCCCCTTCTCCCCCCCGCATTAACACAGAGACTCCCCCCCTCCGCCCCGCATTAACACAGACACTCCCCCCTCCCCCCCCCGGATTAACACAGAGACCCCCCCCCCTCCCCCGCATTAACACAGAGACTCCCCCCCTCCCCCCACCGCATTAACACAGAGACTCCCCCCCCATCCCCCCGCATTAACACAGAGACTCCCCCCTCCCCCCCCGCATTAACAGAGACTCCCCCTCCCCACCTCCCCCCCCGCATTAACACAGAGATTCCCCCCCTCACCCCCCCGCATTAACACAGAGACTCCCCCCCCTCCCCCCGCATTAACACAGACTCCCCCCCCCCGCATTAACAGAGACTCCCCCTCCCCACCCTCCCCCCCCGCATTAACACAGAGACTCCCCCCCCGCATTGACACAGACTCCCCCTCCCCCCCCGCATTGACACAGAGACTCCCCCTCCCCCCCGCATTGACACAGACTCCCACTCCCCCCACGCATTAACACAGAGACTCCCACCTCCCCGCATTGACACAGAGACTCCCCCCCCTCCCCTCCCCGCATTAACACAGAGACTCCCCCTCCCCCCCGCATTAACACAGAGACTCCCCTCCCCACATTAACAGAGACTCCCCCTCCCCCCCCGCATTAACACAGAGACCCCCCCCCGCATTAACACAGAGACTCCCCCCCCCTCCCCCCCCCGCATTAACACAGAGACTCCCCCTCCCCCCCCCGCATTAACACAGAGACTCCCCCCAATCTCCCCCCCCCCCCGCATTAACACGGAGACTCCCCCTCCCCCCCCGCAAAAACACAGAGACTCCTCCCCCCTCCCCCCCCGCATTAACACAGAGACTCCTCCCCCTCCCCCCCCGCATTAACACAGAGACTCCCCCCTCCCCCCCCAGCATTAACACAGAGACTCCCCCCCTCCCCCCCCGCATTAACACAGAGACTCCCCCCTTCCCCCCCGCATTAACACAGAGACTCCCACCCCCCCCCCCCGCATTAACACAGAGACTCCCCCCTCCCCCCCCCGCATTAACACAGAAACTCCCCCGCTCCCCCCCCCGCATTAACACAGAGATTCCCCCCCCTCCCCCCCGCATTAACACAGAGACTCCCGCCCTCCCCCCCCCGCATTAATACAGAGACTCCCCCCTCCCCCCCCCGCATTAACACAGAGACTCCCCCCTTCCCCCCCGCATTAACACAGAGACTCCCACCCCCCCCCTGGATTAACACAGACACTCCCCCCCCTCCCCCCCCGCATCAACACAGAGACTCCCCCCTCCCCCCCCGCATTAACACAGAGACTCCCCCCCTCCCCCCCCCGCATTAACACAGAGACTCCCCCCCCCTCCCCCCCCCGCATTAATACAGAGACTCCCCCCCTCCCCCCCCGCATTAACCAGAGACTCCCCCCCTGCATTAACACAGAGACTCCCCCCCGCATTAACACAGAGACTCCCCCCCTCCCACCCCGCATTAACACAGAGACTCCCCCCCTCCCCCCCGCATTAACACAGAGACTCCCCCCCTCCCCCCCCCCGCATTAACACAGAGACTCCCCCCCTCCCCCCCCCACATTAACACAGAGACTCCCCCGCTCCTCCCCCCCTGGATTAACACAGACACTCCCCCCCCTCCCCCCCCGCATCAACACAGAGACTCCCCCCCTCCCCCCCCGCATTAATACAGAGACTCCCCCCTCCCCCCCCGCATTAACACAGAGACTCCCCCCCTGCATTAACACAGAGACTCCCCCCCCTCCCACCCCGCATTAACACAGAGACTCCCCCCCTCCCCCCCCCGGATTAACACAAGGACTCCCCCCCTCCCCCCCCCCCGCATTAACACAGAGACCCCCCCCCTCCCCCCCCCGCATTAACACAGAGACCCCCCTCCCCCCCCGCATTAACACAGAGACCCCCCCTCCCCCCCCCGCATTAACACAGAGACTCCCCCCTCCCCCCCCCGCATTAACAGAGACCCCCCCTCCCCCCCCGCATTAACACAGAGACCCCCCCTCCCCCACCCGCATTAACACAGAGACTCCCCCCCCCGCATTAACACAGAGACTCCCCCCCCCCGCATTAACATAGAGACCCCCCTCCCCCCCCGCATTAACACAGAGACTCCCCCCTCCCCCCCCGCATTAACACAGAGACTCCCCCCTTCCCCCCCCCGCATTAACACAGAGACTCCCCCCTTCCCCCCCCGCATTAACAGACCCCCCTCCCCCCCGCATTAACACAGAGACTCCCCCCCCCCGCATTAACACAGAGACCCCCTCCCCCAAGATTAACACAGAGACCCCCCCTCCCCCCCCCCGCATTAACACAGAGACCCCCCCTCCCCCCCCCCCGCATTAACACAGAGACTCTCCCCCCCGCATTAACATAGAGACCCCCCCCTCCCCCCGCATTAACACAGACTCCCCCCTCCCCCCCGCATTAACACAGAGACTCCCCCCCTCGCATTAACACAGAGACTCCCCCTCACCCCCTCGCATTAACACAGAGACTCCCCTCCCCCCCCGCATTAACACAGAGACTCCCCCTCCCCCCCCGCATTAACACAGAGACCCCCCCTCCCCCCCGCATTAACACAGAGACCCCCCCCTCCCCCCCGCATTAACACAGAGACCCCCCCTCCCCCCCCGCATTAACACAGAGACCCCCCCTCCCCCCGCATTAACACAGAGACCCCCCTCCCCCCCTCGCATTAACACAGAGACTCCCCCTCCGCATTAACACAGAGACTCCCCCCTCCCCCCCTCGCATTAACACAGAGACTCCCCCTCCCCCCCGCATTAACACAGAGACCCCCCCTCCCCCCCCGCATTAACACAGAGACCCCCCCTCCCCCCCCTCGCATTAACACAGAGACCCTCCCCCCCTCCCCGCATTAACACAGAGACCCCCCCTCCCCCCCCCGCATTAACACAGACTCCCCCTCCCCCCCCCCGCATTAACACAGAGACTCCCCCTCCCCCCCCGCATTAACACAGAGACTCCCCCTCCCCCCCCGCATTAACACAGAGACCCCCCCTCCCCCCCGCATTAACACAGAGACTCCCACGCCCCCCCCCTGCATTAACACAGAGACTCTCCCCCCCCCCGCATTAACACAGCAGACTCCCACCCCCTCCCCCCCCGCATTAACACAGAGACTCCCACCCCTCCCCCCCCCGCATTAACACAGAGACCCCCCCCTCCCCCCGCATTAACACAGAGACTCCCCCTCCCCCCGCATTAACACAGAGACTCGCCCCTCCTCCCCCCCCGCATTAACACAGAGACTCCCCCCCCTCCCCCCCCGCATTAACACAGAGACTCCCCCTCCCCCCCCCGCATTAACACAGAGACTCCCCCTCCCCCCGCATTAACACAGAGACTCCCCCCCTCCCCCCCCGCATTAACACAGAGACCCCCCCTCCCCCCGCATTAACACAGAGACTCCCACCCCCCCCCCCCTGCATTAACACAGAGACTCTCCCCCCCCCCCGCATTAACACAGAGACTCCCACCCCTCCCCCCCCCGCATTAACACAGAGACTCCCACCCCTCCCCCCCTGCATTAACACAGAGACTCCCCCCCTCCCCCCCCGCATTAACACAGAGACCCCCCCCTCCCCCCGCATTAACACAGAGACCCCCCCTCCCCCCGCATTAACACAGAGACTCCCACGCCCCCCCCCCTGCATTAACACAGAGACTCTCCCCCCCCCCGCATTAACACAGAGACTCCCACCCCCTCCCCCCCCCGCATTAACACAGAGACTCCCACCCCTCCCCCCCCGCATTAACACAGAGACCCCCCCTCCCCCCGCATTAACACAGAGACTCCCCCTCCCCCCGCATTACACAGAGACTCGCCCCTCCTCCCCCCCCGCATTAACACAGAGACTCCCCCCCCTCCCCCCCCCGCATTAACACAGAGACTCCCCCTCCCCCC